>JACEGR010007788.1:0-44648 GCA_014170235.1 Listronotus bonariensis
TAAAACTGAAGTAGGTACTACATTAAGAAGCATCTACTTTAATTTTTCCTTACCAAGGCTTATAGAAAATAGCGCGGATTTACTTCGACTTGTAGTAGGTACTTTTATTTAAAGTAAATACTACGAAGTAAATGCTTATACTCGTAGTATGAGCACCTACTTCATTTTTATTTTTACGACCCATTATCTTAATAAATATTTTAGAACCAATACAGACATATTTTAACAGAATAGTATTTATTTCAAAGTAACAAACAATGTGCTAATAATATTTTATTTAATTTTAAGTATTATACTGAATAAATAAGTAATAAAAGTAAGTCACCGTGAAAAAGGGTTGAATATTAAAAGCTACTTTACAGCCTGGACTTCTCCAAACTTAAGATTTCAACTTTTCTTGACAGGAAATTCAACTGGGGTGTTCTCTGGAAGACCTGAGGAGTTTAGCTGATTTGGTTTATTTAACTTTGTTGGAATTTCTTCATTTTGATGTTTTATAGTAATCTATGGCTGTATTTCTAATTATGAAGTAAACATACCTGGTTCAATAACATATCTAAAGGCTGGTTTTGTAGCTGGTTACTGGCAAAATTAAGCTTTGTTCAACTTAGTCTTTCTTATCTTATGAGTCGGCGGCTCATCCATCTCCCCCTCAGTATTCAGGTCATTTATTACTTCCGCTCTTGAGAGTATTCTTTAAGCTGTCTCTGAATCATCTAACAACCAAAATTACATCATCTCCACATCACTTTATGTAATAGCAACATAAACCAAACTTTCGAATTAAATCGAGAGTTTCTGGAAAGAATACAATGTTGTATTAAATTATTACAGTAGTGTGTACACCCTACACGTATACATGTTTTGTTTACTAACCACTAACCACTAACCTGAGTTGTCTTGGTGATATCATACAACAAACATTGAAAAAAACTTTACAATAAAACACATCACTAAACCTGTAAAAACCAAGATCGTTCGGGAAAGCTCTGAAAACACAAGAAACGACACCACTAGGATCCCAGAAAAAAACAAAATGAAAGGAACGGAAACAGAAAATCGAAAGTACTTAGTTACCAGATCGTGTTTTATATTTTCCTAGATAAAGCAAGAAGCCAGTCACAAATCATAAATAAAAATTATTCTGAAATTAATAGCTATATTTTTTTAAACTAAAGTGGCTTATTTTAATTCCAATTTACTATATGCTTATTTTGTATCTATATAATCTCTATAACAACAAAAACTCTTACAAGTTCATATACATATACACATTACACAATTACAAACAAAAAGTGAAAAATCCTAATAATCTGACAACAGCGGCAGGCACTTGTTGACAGCTAAACATAACCTTAGTTGAGTTCGTATGATCAACAAATGACGTCAAAAAGACGTCACTTTAACGACGCAAAAAGCACCTCAGTAAAAAGACGTCTCTTCAACGACGCGACGCCAAAAAGACGTCAGTGAAATGACGCCGAAATGACGTCACAATTTTGGTTCGATGACGTCTTATTACCAAAATGACTAATAAATGACGTCATAAGAACTTTACCTTGCTGCTTGGGCCGTTAATATTGTGTCAAGTAGTCATGGCCGTGTTTTATTTTTTACGACTTCGTCAGGCGGAGTAAAAGTTAAAAAAATTGTCTTTATGGCCATAACTCCTTTTTTCAAATAAAACGAGGGTTTTGTGTCATTGTATTCAGAATATTGTAATCTTTCAATATATGATAAAATTTACCGGTGGTCCCATTTAAAATTTGGATGTAGCAATCATTTTCGGTTAAACCGGAAGTGATAGAAATTACCTGAATAGATCAACCAATCCATACCCAGGAAACACTATTTGCCGGCAATGTACATTTTTCATATTGGCATTGATGGTAAAGCATTGGCAATTGGTGGCAATATTATGCCAACATCTAATACGCATTAAAAAGTCAACCCTAAATAAACACTTTATTGCCAATAAATTTTACATGCAGGCGAATTGCCGGCAAGCATACAAAAATGGAGGCATACCAATCCTGATTAAATAAAGCATGCCTTTTTGTTGCAGGCAAATAAATATTGAATTTTTGAAGGCAAACCTTCAACGCATATTCATACTTTTTAAACCATATTATTAACATTGGTATTTAACTAACATTAGAGCAATTTTTTTGATCTATTTTATTTATAATGGCAGCTAAACAACATTATTTTATGTTTTTTTACATACTTTAAAGGAAATGGCCTTTTCATAACATTTTATTGTTACAAATTATGCAAATAAAAATTAGTTCAAACAAAATGTATATTATGTATTTTTGAGAGAATAAAAATAAAATGATGGTAAAATTAGCTAGCTTAATTTCGACCGAAGGTGACCGCTTTGTGCATTTGTTTTCTATGTGGTTTTCTAGCTTTTTAGTTTCTTTCTTAAAGAAGAGAGTTTTTTAATAGACATAATTAAATGTATTCATTACCTAATAAGTGTGTGTTGTGTGATTAGTGGTGATGGCTAGTCGAGAAGGCAAGATATTCAAGTAGACTGTTAGGAGCTGTAAACATTTTGTTGTAAACCTCCTTAAAAGTTTTAAAGACGTGTTAATAATAAATATTATATATATATATATATATATATATATATATATATATATATATATATATATATATATATATATATATATATATATATATTTAATAGTTTTTTGACATACCGATAGATGGCGTAATGAACAATAAACTACTACGTTTCTGCAATATCTTCGCTTTTTATCGCCTAAATCGTACCCATTAGACAAAAATAATTCGAGAGCGGTCTGCGGTAGGTGATCACACTTAGCTTTGAAAGAAATATCTTCGTCTAGTGTAAAAATCTGCATCTCCAAGATGGACAGTTTTCCGAGAGATGCTACTTTGCATTGCAAGGAAATTGCATGCAGTAAGGAGTTTTTTCCTATTTTAATTTTCATATAAAATATCGCATCATTTTAGCTTTTAAAAAAGTAAGTGCATTTTCTGCCCACTTTGGTGTCTTTTTGTTATCTTTTTGCCAATAACTTATTAATGATGGATGCCATCATCCTAAATGTATTTTTTTATCATAACTTATTAATGACGGATGCCATCACATTATCTGCAACACGTGGCCTAATAACGGCGAATTGCCCACTTTCGCGTCTTTTGATACCTTTTTTGCCAATGCCTTGCCATTAAAGAGTGTTGGCAATGCCCGTAAATTAAATGTACAACGCCGGCAAAAAATGTTATATGGGTACTTATGTCAAATATCGATATATAAAATTTCATTGTTTAGGTATTGAAAAAGGTAAAAAAGTTATAGAGTGGAACCACCTGTGAGAAACTCCCGGTATTCTACCAAATAAAGAGCAAGGAAAAAACTTAATGTCTAGTTTTCGCCGAAGATAAAGTAATTACGGGTTGGTTGGATAGTTGACTGGTTTAAGGCGGGGTTGGTTTTGCGACCATGTTTGCACTGCAGCCTGTTGGCTTATTGCTCACCTCTCTCCTGCAGAATTTGTTCGAACAGAAAAATTCTGTATTCGTATACGAATTCTAAATACCGTATTCTAAGCAGTATTCGAATACTGAGAATTTATATACCAAGGAAAAAAGTATTCAAATAACGCTGTATTTAAATACCAGTATTCACTATTCATAAATACTTTTTGATGGCCAATAAAAAGATCTTTACCCCAAATTGTCACTGTCGTTAAAAAATAGTTTACCTTAATATCACAATTTAAATTGAGTATTTATTCATAATTTTTTGAGGGTCAAAAAAACAAAAAAAAAATCTTCACGTAAAAAAATTGCAATACTCAAAACCTGTATTCAAATACCGGAATTTCAATACCAGGATTTGAACACACGATCTGAAGAACAAAAAATGAATACAAAGCAAGTAATCGAATACTATGATTCAAAAAGATATTCACAATCCAGAATCCCGAATACTGACCAAAAAAGTATTCAGTCGCATAACGAATACCAAATAAATAGATGTATTCGAATAGTATTCGAATACCAGCCAAATGTCTTCTAAATAGGATTCAGAATACCGAGTATTCGAATACTACCCAACTCTGCTCTCGTGTTATAAAAGTCCTCTAGTAACAATATGGTCAAAAATTTTTTTTTAAACAATTTCTCCTGAGAAAAACATTTTTATTTTTTACCAGACTCAAAAAACTGTATTAAAATTTTATTTAATAGCTGGGGGAGCGGAAAAGAAAATTTACCTTACAACAGGTTTAGCCTAACTTACAGAAGTAAAAGAATAACATGATTCTTGGCTATATTTATAACTTTTCTTATCTCTATTTCTAGAAGTGGCAATTAAATACTACTTATTCTAGCTGAACCACAGCTATACTTAAGCCGGTCCCATATCTCATGTCGGAAAATAGCAAATGTTCGGTCAAGTCCATAGATAACCCACATTTAGATCCCCAGTGGCAAGAAGCATTTTTCGGATTTTTACGACCTCGCGCAGTAAATAAATCGAGGGTGGCCGAACATGCGCACTTAAAAGCTACAACACTGGAACACCGTGCCCTCCTTCCGCGGTCTGCCCGTCCCGGCCATTAGCTACCGTACTTCGAACGGGAAACTCAGACGGCGTCGACAAATTCTTTCCGATAATGCGGATAGTCTGTTTGGCAACATGTCTCTGTATAGAGAACCTTTAGGAAAACAAATCATAGGAACTTTCCATAATATTTTTATGTGTTCTATATGAATCCGAGAAGTTGCCAACATATTTTGTGACACCCTGTATAGATTTGAAAACTGCGTATACTTAGGAGACTAAAAATGGCATAAAATAACAGGATAATTTAAACATAAAATAGAGGGGATACATTTTGTGATAAAAATTAAGGAGTGACATTACCAACCATTATTTTTTCAAAGAAAAGAAGAAGCCGAAAGTATTAAAATATGCCTAAAAAAACCTTAAAATATGAAATGCATTTTGTTTTTAAAATGGTTTGTTATTGGCATATTTTGATTGGTTCTGCAGCCTTAATCTGAAGCTAATAGTAAAATTATAAAGTTAAAAAAATTAATACATATTTGCTAAATTACGCTATTTACAATAATTTTTATAGGTGTACTAACTAAGAATTAAGTGTATAAGAAACCTAAAAAGATGATATAATTTAAACAGAAAAAAAAACACGGAGTAATATACAGGGTTATTTAATGGTCAGTGTCCTGTTAAAACATTTTAAACTATCTAAGATATATTTTTTAAAAATTATCACTAAATTTAAGTAATATATGTATCTTTATATGGCAAATATTTCACGTTGCTAGGACTTCTGGTTATACCGGAAATATAAATGAAATTGTTTATCTTTAAAAAAACACTACAGATACTAATAATACTTTATGGGCTAGAACTGGCATTACTGACCTAAAACATTTAAAAGAAAAACATTCCATAAGTTATTTGTATAGGTAAACTTTGTTTTACAAGATACAAATGTAACACGTTGCATAGCCAGGAATTATTAGTCACTCAAAAAATTTGACCCACCTGAACAAAAAAGTCACCAGCTGCGCCTGCTGGGCAAGGTCGTTAAGGTTCCAAAAATGGTTGCTTGGTAAACTAAGTAATATAGAACATTAAAACTGTGTTTACTTTGGAGCCTAAAAATAGTATAAAATAAATAGCATGTGTTATACAAAAGAACAGAGGTAATTTTTTACTAAGGATAAATTATTATTAGATATTAATAAATTGTACAATTTAATAGTTTAAGAATTGCCCTTAAATTTATATGTGATTTTTAGCTAATATTGTTTTAAAATCTCAATAACGTTTATACCGATTTGACAACCAAAAAGATTCTAAAAATGTGGCAAATATGTTTGGTAAGAAAAATATTGATGTGGTTCTGCTGACTTAGTCTTAACGTAGTAGAACCACAAGTAAAAAAATAATAGCTGCTATACTAAGCAATCTAAAATATTGAAACTGCACCTAGAAGGCTTAAAATAGCCTAAAATGATGGGATACTTTAAAGATCTAAAAAAAAAATTAAATGTGTATCATTGTATCATGTAAATATGTGTCATTAAATGGCACAGGCTAAAATATGTGCTTTAATTTAAGTTAACCCTGATTAACAAAAAATCGTCAATATTAAATATATTCGTTTTTCCAGGAGCCGTTACATCAACCTAGTGATGAGGTACCGAAAAAATATAAGTCCTCAGCAGGTCCACTTCTCGGATTTCTTTATCAATATGAGCTTACGAAGCTTTTTCTACAAAAGGTCCCTAATGGAGATTTTTTTCTGGCACATGAAATGGACGACGCGGGTAAATTTGATGACATTATTGTTAAATATGAAATAGACGGTAAATGGCGATTCACAAGCCTTCAAGCAAAATCCAAACTTGATGCAAAATATGAGTTAAGAGAAAGTGATCTTTTTGACATAACAGAGAAAAGTTCAACAAAAAAGATGATAAACTGCCATTTCGATTAAAAAATACTTTAATTCCTTTTGCAAAATTAAAAATAACAACTTTTTTAAAGATGCTGATTGTGGAGAATTTATAATTTGTACAAACGCTACATTTCATAAAGACATTAAAAAATGGTTTGAATGGATCGATATTGATGAAGATCCAATATTAGGAAATTCATACAGAAACACGAAAAATCAAGATCCAAAACCAGAGAAGTATAAATTAAGAGAAGAAGATTTTAAAAAACTTAAATTGCAATTTGGTGCCGATAAGGATTCAGATTTAAATGCTTTTATATCCAGCTTTAGAATTGTAATTCAATACACTAATGATGAAATTAATAATAATATTAAAAATAATTTAGAAAAATGTCTTGCTGTAAAAAGTACTGAACTGGCTGTTTCTTATCTACGAGATCAAGTTAATCAATGGTTTCAAAGATTTAAAAATTCAAAAAACAAGTACCTTACAAGTAAGGACAAGGAAAAGTTTTTGGATTCATTTAATAATATGATTGAATCTTTGTTTATTGCAGGACATTCAAGATTTTTTATCGATAAGCTAAGAAATTATGACCTTAGATTTAAAAATACTTTGGACTTACAAACTTGCTTAAGTATAACAAATGACGTATCAGGATTTATAATAACAACAATAAATCCTCTTTTAAGCACAATAAAAATTCTGCAAATTTTTGAAAAATTTGAATTAAAACCTGATGAAGTAATTTTTGTTGACGCAGATGAATTAAACAGACAACAAAAAATTCTTGACACTTTTTTTAAATATTCATCCTTTAAATGGCTAGTGATTTACTGTCCATGTGAAACAAAAATAAACAAAAGAAACAAAGAAATTTTGGATTCTTATGTACCTAACGAAACGAAACAAGTTGTAATAGTTGGCCAGGAAAATGATGTTTTAGAATTAATTTCTGGTAAACATGTAAAGTTTGACGATACATATTTATCCTTTAAAGATTTCGAGGAAAGCTCACAGAAAAAATTATTGGAAAAAGAAATTGTATTTCAAGGGAAAAGAGTAAGGTTAAACCAACTAATTGATGTAGTGTCCGCTGCACATATAATAGGCACAGATGAAACAAAATTGCTTCTTGAAGAACGTGTTGAAATTGGAGAAAATATAAAATCAGATTTTATTGAAGATTACTACATACCAAGAATATTGCTTGTAAAAGAAGTATCACCATCCATTCTTCAAGATGAGGAGCTGTTAAAAAAATATTTATTTTTTATAACAGGAGCAAAACAAGAAGAGCTACGGAAATTTAATTTGAAATATGAAATTATGATAAGTTATGACAGGACGCCCACTAATAATGGAATTGTATATGTAAAACAATTTCAATTTTTTGACATTTTATTGTTGTGCAACTCAAAGCCAAACTGTTGTTGGATTGAATATAAAAAGATAGGTTTTATTTAAAAAAGGTTTTTAACAGTAAATTGGGAATACCAAAAATTTCTTTTTGCGAGAATGATTTGCGCAATGAAAGAATTTTGGAAAATAAAGTCATGATTATTGCTAATGGTCCAGGATTTGGAAAAACCACTTTTTTGACCAATGTTGCAAAAAAACTTAAGGAAATAGGGTGCGACATGTGGGTATTACAAATTAGTTTGATGTCTTATGCATATCCACAAAGTACGAAATCTCTAAAAGAATTTACCAAAAGTGACACTGAAGCAGCTATCAAATTTATTGCAGATATTTGCTACCCTGAAAATAAAGATTTTACAAAACAAATACTTATAGAAAGTTTAAGCAGTGCCAAAGACGGTAAATTTCCTAAAATTATTCTTTTGTTTGACGGCTTTGATGAAATTAGTCCAACATTTAAGGAAAATACTCTTAATCTCTTAAAGGCACTTAAAAACTCAAGCGTGACGCAAATGTGGATTACAACACGTGTCCATGAAGAATTCGATCTTGAAAAGGCTCTTGGATCACCCGCTATGTTTTTTAATGCGCTAGATGAGTCAGAAAAAGAAACTTTTATAATAAAATTTTGGGAGTATATATACAAAACAAAGTTTAATACTCCTTTGCCAGAAATAATACGAAAAACAGATAATTCACAAAAAGTGCATATAACAGTAAAACCCGCGGATTTAAAATATGAAGTCTTAAACAAAATTAAAGAATTAGGTGACACCATGGACACTTTTACTGATAGTCCTTTACAACTAAAAATGGTAGCCGAATTAATTTTTCAGAAAATTATAGTTTCTAGTAGTTTGACGGATTTAGAAGATATTGATTGGGCTTCCTTATTTAAAGAATTTATTAATATTAAGTTTGACATTTATTGTGAAGAAAAAGGGGCTGCCGGTAATTCGGTAATAAGTCGGGATAATCTTAATGATAATTTAAAAATCTTAAGAATCTGGCACCAAATTGTTGCTTGTAAAATTTTGATTCCTGAACATTTAAGGAAAATCATCGAGAAGATTCCCGCATGTGTTAAATTCTTTCAAGGAATCGAGTTAATAAAGTTAACAAGGGCTGGACTACTTGTAGTCTACGGGAATGAGCTTCAGTTTGTCCATCGAAGCTTTGCTGAATATTTTTTAAGTGAATATTTAACAGAAAATTTTGAGCTTCTAGATATTCAAAAACTAGTTTTTGAAAAGGTTTTTTCTGACTATAATTTTCAATTAGTAAGAACATTTTTAAACCATAGCAAGCAATTCGTGGAAAGAATACGTGTCACATCAAATATTCCAGTACACATTAAGAGTAAAGATATTTTTATACAACTAAGAGGCATGGTGACAGAAAACAATTTAAATTTAATGATAAGTTACCTTAAAAACTCAAATATAGGTTCATTTGAAGAAGCTTTTTTGTATAATTCCGATACATATGGAAACATACTAAATCATATTTTACATTTTGCCGAATACAGATATGTTCCTATAGAATTATTTTGGGCAATAAAGAAAAGTGTTTCCCTTAAAACATTTAACAAAATTTTGTTGGAAACGACGAAATATGGATTTTGGCTAGCAACACCAGAGTTAATTTATTTTATTAAGGAGAACTGTGGTCTTGAAATACTTACCCAGCTTTTATGTTATGAGGATAACAGTAACCATACTTTATTGCATTACTATTGTGAACACACAACCTGCACAAAACTTAGTTTACTGGAGGCAATTAAGGCTTCCAGTGAAGACCTTATGAAAAATCTTTTAGTGAAAAGAGGTAAAGTAGAGCAAAACGTATGCTACTACGTTATAGGACGCGTATTTCTATCTAGGTCTAACATGGAAAAGGCTAAATCACTACTAAAGTTTGTTCAACGTAATTATGATTTTAATTTTTTTGGGAAACATATCTCCGAGCTGACACTTTTGGATTTAACATACTGTCCTATGCCTGCATGTTCAGTTGTTATGATATTGTTGTTCAGATATTAGAATCGGTTAAGGATCAAGCTAAAAGCTTTGAAATTTTTTTCCTAAAAACGGACGATGATGACGACGAATTACAGTATACTTGTTTTTTAGGTCACGATCATACTTTATTCATTTCTAAATCAATTTCTACATCCTCTATAGAATTCGTCAAATCAAACTGTTGTCCAGAAATGTTAAATATAATTTTATACATGGTTAATGAAGCAAAATGGACTATTCTGCACATGGCTTGCGGAGAGGACGATGATAAGGGTAGCAGAAAAGAATTACTTACTTATTTATTAAACATACTATATAACAACAATAAAGAATTACTACATGAAACTCTTTTAAAAACAGACAACAACAAGCAAACTGTCTTGCACTATTCTGTTACTAAGTATAATGAACCACTCATACTTAAAATATTTCTGGATTTTGTCGACGACCATTTTAGTAAAGAAATTCGCAACGAACTTTTACTTAAAATCGATAATTATAGGTGCAATATTTTTCATTACAGTTTCCTTATAGAGCCATAACACAATGGTTTATTTGCTAAATATAGTTAAAAACAGTAACGGAGCTCTAAATCAAGCCTTACTTGAACGGGACATACACGGATACAGAGCGTTGGACTACTGTACTTATAGATATGGAGGTGTGGCTAATATACCAAAAGAACTACTAGATTTCGTTGAAAGTCAGTATAGTTCTGTTGTCCTTAATTCATTACGTTATGTTAATTTTAAGGAAATAGAAGAGATAAAGGTAATTTTAGTTTGTTTAATTATGTATATGTATGTATGTATGTATATTAAGTACATGGTGTCTTGTTTTCGATATTTTTATAGTGTATCTTTTTAAATAGGTGTTAGTGCTATGAAAAAAGTAATATAGGCGTCATGTGCTCTTTTGGATAAAACTGGAACAAAATTTTCATTAGATACGAAGAAAGATAATTACAATGCCAATCTTGAAATAACTTTTTATTTTTTTAGTTTAAAGGATACTGAAAATTATTTTATATAAAAGTTTTCTCATAATTTAAATAATTTACTATTTTCAAACTATACGGGATATGGTTACATACTTATAGGACCTAAATTTAATGTTTTCCCAATGGAACACCCTGTATATTTTATTTTTATTTAAACAAATTTTGTTTAGTGGGACAATTTTAATTTAAAAAAATACTAAAATATTTTATTAGTTTAAAATGTAGAGCTTACTATTTTTACCAAATTCTAAAAATACAGGTTCTTAATACGGTTAAACCATAAAGTGAATTTAAAATAATATTAGTTTTAAAATTTCGATATTAAAATATCAGGACCGTATTAAGAAAATGTAACTTAGCAATGATAGGGTGTTTTCGTTAAATTTTGCTTAGTTTATTAAAGTAATTTATTAACTTAAAATATAGAATTAATTATTTTTCCCGATTTTCTAAAAATACAGGTCCATATTCGAATGAAAACTCAATGTGTGATATATCATTCAATTGGTATTAAAATCGGATTTTTAATTTTGATATTAGAATATCAGGACCATATTTAAAAAAATAAAGTTGATGATGATCCTACGAAAACGAAACGTCACAGATCAAATAAAATACCACCATTGGATAAAGCAGAAAAAGTGGCAACACTAAAGTACAATTTATTTTAAAATCAGATTTTAAATAACAGCAGGAAATAAATAAAACCAGTTTCTAATTTTTCGGTTTTTTTTAGAATATCTCCGGAAATACTCGGAATTTTAAAACTTTCTAAACAGCATATTATTAGGCACGTTAAACCATACTTTGTTTCCATTTTAACCTTCGCATGTCTTAGCATTTCCAATATGCCCATACTGGCCAGGGCCGTATTAACTGTTTGTGGTGCCCTACGCTGGAATTCCCAAAGCGCCTATTGTTAATCAACAAAATTTTTGAAGAGCAAAAAAGGTCCTTCCTGCGTGGCGCCTATTTTCAGTGCAAAGCGCCTTACTCCACCACCTGGAATAAAAATTTTAAAGAGCAAAAAAATCCTCCTTTTCGCGCCTATTTCATTCCAGAGCGCCTTATTACACAAGGCAAATTAGTCACCAAAAATCCCAACCCGACCTAAACTTTTTTAAAAACTCCCCTGTCTGGCGCCTATTTTTTCATGGCGCCCTAGGCTGTAGCCTAGTTAGCCTAATGGTTAATACAGCACTGATACTGGCCCTCCTTATCTTGGACACGTTGTATAGTAACACTGCATAACACTGTACCCCTTGTACAGTTTTTTTGTATAGAAGGCAGGGGCGTAGTTAGAATTTGTCAAAACATTAATTTGCCTTTTTATATTCTTTTTAAAAAATATATGTATATAGCAATGTGAATTTACCTCAATAAACAACGACAAAATCCTAAATCCCTGACTAAAAATGATTTGAAGAATCCAAAAAACAAAAAATATACAGGGTGTCCCATTTAAAAATCAAAAGTTCCAGTCATTTCCGGTAAAACCGAAAGTCGTAAAAGCTCATCGTATACACCAAAAAATTACTTTTCGTTAGTCTAACAACCCTACCAAATTTTGTCAGTATCGATAAAGAAATAAAAAATGTCAGCCGGAAAGTAATCTCGGGGGCACCTGGTATATATATATTTTGTGGATTTCTTTGGGGTATGCAGTCCTTTTAATAAAACTACATATGAAATTTTCGCATAAATGCAATTTCTATTGACGTTTCGGCTGGTATCCCAAGCCTTTATCAAAATAAAATGGTCAAAACACTGCAAATAAATATTCAAAATTAGGTGGTACAATACAACAGAAAAATCGCGTACCTTAAAACATTAGTGACTTGTTTTGTACTATGTTTTACGGTAAGCGATTTTTTCTGTTGTATTATACCAACTAATTTTAGAATATTTATTTGCAGTGTTTGCAAGAAATCTACAAAAAAACGTTTAGTCCAAGAGAAAATATTATCTAAAAAGTATATATATATATATATATATATATATTTTAGATAATATTTTCTCTTGGACTAAACGTTTATTTTGTAGATTTCTTATATATATATATATTATTACGGCAGCTGACGCTCACAAAATCTGTCGCTGGCTCACAAGTCGTTTTAGTTCCTCTAGGATTTTAAAATAATATTAAGAAAACATACCTTTCCATTTAAAATAGACAGGAATATGGATGTTGTTAATTTTAAATTATTTAACTACAAACAATTAGTATGGTAATTCTGAAATATATTATTTTATAAATTAATAAACTTTTGTTGGGAAAATCGAAAATTATTATTTTTTAAATTAAATCAATATTTTTGGTGTTTCAATATTTTACCATTGTAATTTAAAATACTTTAATTTTTTTACAGAGGAGAAGATTTCTCATAGCAAAAATGTAAGAGCAAGGTATAATTATGGTACACCCTGAATGTAATATAACTAAAAGCGAAAGATCGTCGGACACGAACCAGCATTGAGATTGACACATATCAGGACAAAACAAGAGTTCGTTAACAGCATTTTTGTCGGTTTAGGCCCCGGCTACGATAACGAGCGTAAGCGTCGAGCGAAAAGTATTTAATCTCTTTATGTTGCCGGTAGTGACTACATTATTTTGTGGTAAACAGCGTCTTTAAACCAGTTGATATACATTAGAAACACTCCGCGGATAGTTTTTGTTTGTTTCGAGCGGCCAGCGGCCGGGCTTTTTCGCTCAGGAATATTGCAGCCCGCTGATTTAAAAAGAAGCTTTTTATCCTTGCATAAAGATCGAAGACAGCGCTCTTACATTTTCCGCTCTATGCTGGCCGCTTAGTATCCTGGCCAAGGCCTAAGAATATCAATTATTTATTAGATAACAAAATAAATTATATGCTTTTGTTTATTTTTAATTTTATAAGGATTTAAAAGTGGTGAATCAAAATCCATCCAGGTATACATATTTTTAATAACATTTATAGATATTAATATAAATTAAAAATAAAAATAAATAAATGAAACCATTTATAAAAAGTTGTTTTTCGTTATGTAAATCATCTCTATATTTGTTAAATTCACCAATTTCTCAAAAATACATTTAGTTGTAAGTATTAATTAATTTGTAAAGATTTTTTTCCTTTATTTTATTATTTTTTTCTTTATATTGTAGACCTTATAAACAAATAAAATGTACGTCATTGTTTTTTGTGAAACCTTTATATTTTAGTTCGACTAAGCAGGTAAAAACATGTTTTTTTGTCCAATATTTTTTTTGTGTTTTCGAGAAAAAATAAAAACCACTAAATTACGTATCTATAGGCTACAAGAAAAACAAAAGAAAACATTTTTTTAAATAACATTTTTATTCTTTTTTTAATTATTAATTATTATTTAATAACAAGAAATACACTAAGTTATATAACATTAAAATTTAAACTTACACATTTTAGTAAATTGAATGTTTTTAAAAAATTTCTATATGTGTTGCGTGATCCAAGATGTTTACTGGATTTTGTTTTCCTTCCTTCCGGCATAGCCCAATTAACTTAAAGTTTTACCTCGGAATCTCACGGAATAAGCTAAATATCTGTAGTACATACCTTAATTTTGGTACAAAAATACTCTTTTAAAAATTCCCCATGATATCGTGTAAACGAGGAACTCGAAATATGACAGGTCAAATGTACAAAAAGAAGTTTTTTTTGGTGAATATCTCGTTTCCTTTACTTTTAATTGCATTTATATTTATTACAAAAGTTGTAGAAATCACAATTCTTTACAAATTTGATTTTGAGCATTTTTTGTCATACCAACGGATCCGATAATAGAGGGCGCAGAGTGTAAAGCACTTTACTGTATGTACATACCTTAGCACGCAATCAATCGTGATTTTTAGTCTAATATGTCATCTTTTTACTTAAGTACTTGCTAAATATTACGATTGATTGCGTGCTAAGGTATGTACAAAACTAAAGTGCTTTACACACTGCGCCCTCTATTATCGGATCCGTTGTAATAACAAAAAATGTTTAGAATCAAATTTGTAAGGAATTTTGTGTTCTACAACTTTTATAATAAATATAAACGCAACTAAAAGTAAAGGAAACGCGATATTCGCAAAAAACTGATTTTTTTTACATTTGACCTGTCATATTTTGAGTTCTTTACATGATATCATGGGGATTTTTAGGAGGGTATTTTTTGTACCAAAATAAAGGTATGTACAGATATTCAGCTTATTCCGTGAGATTCCGAGGTGAAAGTCTAAGTTAATTGGGATATTGTCATTTACGAGGTTTTGCCAAAAATGTAACTTTTGCTTCAGAGTAAAGTACCTTTATGTTTGTTTATATCAAAAAATGCTATAAAGAAAACATGTTTGGAATTAAAATTACTTTTAAATATGCAATTTTGATTTATTTACAAAAAAATATTTTTAATTATTTTCTTGTGCAATAATGGTGAAAATTTAAGTTTGTACATTAGTGCACTACTTTATGCTTATAAATGTCATAGGACAGTTTTAAATAATATTCTTAAACTTATTGTTAATAAAACAAGAATAATCTACAATGCACTAATGTAGAAAATTAAATTTTCTCGATTTTCACAGGGAAAAAACTAGTTTGGAAATGAACAAAACTGCATATAATTCTGAACATCTTCTCTTTATAACAATTTGCAATATTAGCGAAAAATACAGGTACTTTACTCTTTAGCAAAAATTACATTTTTGGCCAAACCTCGTAAATGACTGACACAATTTGATATCTGATGATTGTATTTAAGGTTTTGGACCATGCAGAACTTTTTATAAGGAATAACTTTTTTCATAAAATTAATATAAAAAAGTTTTCTATTTGTGGCGAGCAGTGGTGTAGGGGCTAACGTGTTAGCCTCTCACCGCAGCGATCCGGGTTCAAATTCAAATTCAAATTCAATTTATTTACTTTTTGATCAAATACATGATATAAGTTTCTGTCCTTAATCTAACTAAAACTAATATAATAAATTATAATAAATTTGTATACAGGACGATGCCACAATATATTAAAAAAAAATTTAAAAAACACCAAACAATATTGAGAAACATTGAAAACATTAAAGTGACAAACAAAGTAAGACATCAGTAAATTATAAATTCTAAATTAAAACAAAGTTAAAACAACGCAGTTACGTTCTACGCTCCAGGAATTCTTTTAGGTTGTAGAATACTCCTTCCGTTAAAAACCTTTTAACCGACCTCTAAATGCCCCAATCGTACTTGAATCTTTTACTTCTTCGGGTAGTTTATTGTAGATCCTTGTACATGCATAGTATGGTGATTTTTCGTACATCGCTGAAGAATGGCTTGGATATGCCAATCCATTTCGATTTCTTGTGAAGTAGTCATGATTTCTCCCATTCTGCCTGAATTGATCCATATTTTTATACACGTATATGGAGCATTTAAAAATGTATATTGATGGAACAATAAGAATTTTGCTTTTGTTTAAAAACATCTCTACAGGTTTCCAGTGGCTTCAGACCAAAAATTTGCCTAATAATTCGCTTTTGTGCCACCAGTATTCGATTCACATTAACTGCTTGTCCCCATAGTATTATATTGTAACTTAAGTGAGGGTAAGCCAGTGCATAATATGTGATCATTAGCGTTGATGTTGGTACTGTCTGCTTAAGTTTAAGTATAGCGAAGTATGCTTGGCTTAGTTTTGAATAGATTTAGTCCAGTTGATGTTCCCATGTCACCCTTGCATCCAAGTATGTTCCCAGAAATTTCACATCTTTAGTCTGATCAATCTTCGTTCGAATCTCGGAGTCGGACATCGGATTTTCCATTGCTCGTCACCTCACAGTTGGCAATGGCAAACCACTGTGTAGTATTCTGCCATTCCTAGGTAGTAGTTATTTAAAAAAATAACGTCCGTGGTGGCACTACCGCGTTGTCTAAAAGGTGCTGTGAAATGCAAAAACTGCATGTTTCAGTGCTTGGATAACGTTGAAGGAACACGACAATAATGGGTTAAATATCCAGTAACCCGGCACTCACGGTACACTGGTATTTAGGCATAAGCCTTCGTGAGATGTCAACTTACGTAGACACATTGTATTTCTTGCGTGGTCCAAGATATTTACTGAATTTTATGTTTTTCTTGAAAAGTAAGCAAAATACAAAAAAAATATGTATTACTGTGGAACTAGGCGCAAATACTTTTAAACGGTTTAATATTTTGTTTAAAATTCTTTGTTTTTTAGGAACTTCCTAAAGCCATTTGGCTTCGACTTCACCAATGTATCACAATATTCCGGTGATATTATGGATCATTCTTCAGGTTAGCGCAGCTTTAATTTGATCTTTGTTTGGAGTTTTATATTTTGCAACTTTATAATTATCTTTTTACATCATTATATATAATAAAACTAAGTTGATAAAATGTGCGTGCCGATAAAACTTGAAAAGGAGTCCCGATACGATAAAGGGACTTATACAGTGTGATAGCCCTTTTTCCCCCTCGAACAAGAAAGTTCCCGTTTTACCCTAAAGGGCGTATTTTTAAAGATATAAGGACTCTTCCAACCCTTCAACTTGGAAATTAAGTGTAGTGGCGCCATCTGTTGTCGAGTATTTGAACTTCATTCAGAACAACGGTTATTTGGGTCTTATATCAACTCCCGAGCGAAGCCGGGAATCATAGCTAGTTTTTAAATAAATTAAGGCTATAATTCTGTGGACATGGGCCAATAAAGCTAGGATAATATTAAAGCCACCAGTTCTGTATTTTTTGCCTTATGTTTTTGGATCGTCTTAGTTAAATTAAAATGATCTTTCTATCTCAAATTTCTGGGCCATTTTTTATAAGTTTGGTTTTAAAACATCCAAATATTTGTTTTGATCCAAATTACCTTTAATAAATCTTAAATAGCTTGATCCACCTGCACAAATGAAACCCCATACCATAACGGATCTTGTTTCATTTTTAACAGCAAAGCCTATTTTTTAACACGCTTTTATTAGCTTGGGTTGTATCTATCTCATCTATCTATCTATCTATCTATCTATCTATCTATCTATGTAACGGAATCTTTGAGCCTAATTTTTACCAACTCCCAGCGATTCAATTTCTTTGAAACTTTGCACACGTATCAAGGACCGATGACAATGCAATAATTTAAAAACAGTATCCCGTTATCCTGATTAGGACCGCCAGGATAAATAAATTCCTTTACAGATCCTCTGTGTCTCTTGGACAGAATGGCGAAGTGAATTTCTTTAGTGAATAAACTGGAGCATTTATTTTTAAAAACTAATTGATATATCGAACTAAAAAATGAAAAATAAATAATAGTTTAAAAAACTAAAAACACGCTTTTATATGCAACCGAACTAAAAATTAGAAAATAATTTTTCATTACAAAGAGTTTGTCACTTCAGAATAAAAGCGTAAGTGCTTAATATATTAAATGTTATAATTATTCTATTTGCAAAATATCTATGAGGGAAAAGTTATGAAAAAATAGTAAAATGCACCCCACGCTTTTTACTCTGAAGTGACAAACTCTTTGTAATGAAAATTATTTTCTAATTTTTAGTTCGGTTGCATATAAAAGCGTGTTTTTTTAGTTTTTTTAAACTATTATTTATTTTTATCTATTTTGTGAATCCTTGGGTCTTGTCACACCTGGTGTGGTCAATTTAAACCAAAAATGTTAATTTTTGGTTTTATTACCAAAAATAACCCCATACTAGAACTTAAAATCAATTAAAAATCAAATTAAAAATAATAAAATTTAAAAAAAAATTTCGGTGCATTTGTTTATTCACTTTTTTAATTAACACGCTTTTTTATTATTAGCTTGGGTTGTATGTATGTATGTATGTATGTAACGGAATCTTTAAGCTTAATTTTCACCAACTTCCAGCGATTCGATTTCTTTGAAACTTTGCACACGTATCAAGGACCCATGACAATGCAATAATCTGCAAACAGTATCCCGTTATCCTGATTAGGATCGCCAGGATAAATAAATTCCTTTATAGATTTTCTGTAGGAGAGTAACAGAGAAAGAGCTAGTGCGCGATCTGCGCATGCGTGCAGTTTCGGACGTACTCTCAGCATAAGGCTGACAGAAACTTGTTCGGAGTAGTTGCGTTCTGAAACCCCATGCAACAGTGAAGCTTTAAATGAAATGATTAGATTACGAAATAGTTCGTGAAACATTTCAATATCACATGTCCGCAGAAAACTAATTAATATATCGAACTAAAAAATGAAAAATAAATAATAGTTTAAAAAACAGCGCTTTTATATGCAACCGAACTAAAAATTAGAAAATAATTTTTCATTACAAAGAGTTTGTATTACAGTAATAAAAGGTCAAACAATGAATCATAATTATATACCTTAAAATAGAATTATAATAAAATTTAAAGATAATTACAGAATAATTCACTTCAGAGTAAAAAGCGTGGGGTGCATTTTACTATTTTTTCATAACTTTTCCCTCATAGATATTTACAAATGAAATAATTATAACATTTAATATATTAAGCACCCCACGCTTTTATTCTGAAGTGAATTATTCTGTTATTATCTTAAATTTTATTATAATTCTATTTTGAGGTATATAATTATGATTCATTGTTTGAACTTTTATTACTGTAATACAAACTCTTTGTAATGAAAAATTATTTTCTAATTTTTAGTTCGGTTGAATATAAAAGCGTGTTTTTTTAGTTTTTTTAAACTATTATTTATTAACCCATGGTTTTTCCTAGCTACTCTGCTGTTAAGCTGCTATTTTTTTGTGCAAGTTACGGATTGTTTGAGTTAATAGTTATGATTAAATAATAGATTAATTAAGGCAATTTTCTACCATTTTTGCGAACTTTAAGCTGATATAATAGGATTTTTCTTCTAGTGATCTTGAAATTCATCTTTCGTTATAGTCACTAAAAATTTCCTGGGAGTTCTTCTTGCTTTATTTCGAATTGGGTTTTCATTTTTAAATTGATCAAGGACGCTTTCTATAGTAACAAAGCTTTTTTTAAATGTCATTACAATTTTCTATTTTGAATATGATGAATGCTAAACTTCCTTTTAGTAACTTTGGTTAGGCCCCGTTGACGTTAAGCTGAAGTAAGTAAGAAGATATGTAGAGAGCTACCTGATTTAAACAATTTGGTGTTAGTATTATAAGCAAAGTAAAAAGTGTATGAGTTTCATTTTGGGGTCAAAAATGTATGTTTCGCTATTTTCCAAAACAAAAACGATTTTTTTCCAAATTTTTAATCAAAAAATATTTGCATTAGTATTGAAACTCTTTGGAAACTTTGGTATAACATAGAAAGCAACAAAAATAATTTGAAAAAATCACAAATCCAGGCGTCAGACTCTGGATCCAGCGCAGGTATTGTGCCCAGAGCCCACACCAACGCTGTGAGTGTCTTAAGCGAGGTTGACAAGGGACTTAAATATGAGGGGGAAAGGAAATACCTTCGGGGGCAGCAGACTTCACCATCTAGATACACTAGGGATAAAAGAACGAACAAAGTGGGCAGTTCGGGGCCTGTCCACTTGGACCGTGTAGGGATGGATACGTGTGGCACCACGAGTTTTTTCTATTGGGAACCGCCGTAAGTGGAGGAACTATACTAAACAATTTCTCAGAGCAGAAGCCATAGAAGTACTTATCAAAAAGCGATAACTCCCCACAGGCCGACGATAAGCGAGAGAAAGAAGCCTGTCTGTAAGTAATGTTTATTTATGAGACGAACAGCCCTTTTTGACTTGATTCTTGTCTTCTGATTCTTGTTTTGCTCTATCAGAAGCTTTTTAAATGATCAACGAACCCAAATATGGAATAGTCCATATTTGGGTACTATATGATCTGTCCATATTTGGATTTTCCGACGACTTTAAACTAATGTTTATATTTATTTATTTATTTATTTAAGAAAGTAATAAAATTAAATACCGTTAAAACCTACAACAGAATATCTAAACTATCACTAAAAGTTAAAAAACACTATTTCGTGCACTTTTTGTACAAACAATACGTACTAACCTTAAAAAGTTATGAGAAAGCGATAAAACAAAACGTTTCTACAGCGACGATAGGGCTTGCACTATACTGGCATGTTACCTCATCTACTCGCGAATGAGCATTAAAAAAAAGAGACAAACCCCTTTAATTGCGTATGTAAGTTTCTCGTTTAAGAGAAATGCTGGTATTTTATATAAAGGACTCTATTTTATATTTGGTCACTTTCCTCTATTAATGGAAATAACAGCAGAGACTTCAAACTTAGCAGTCGTAATAAGGGTCGAGAAACCTTAAAAAGGTATCACTCGACCTCTCTGTCCATTTAAGATTTTGAGGGTGAACCTCACCCCTGATAAGAGATTGAAGTTTAGGGGGTGATATTGGAAAAAATGTTTTCCCCTAAAATTAAAAATTGACGTGTTACGACCAAGAATGCAGATATTCTGCCACATTCCCGATACGTACAAGTAAATAAGTACAATGCCTTTATTGTACTTATGACATGATGGGACTGTCTCCAAAAGGGATGATTTTAATTTAATAATATCCCTTATTTGGTTGGTTTTACTTAAAATACCTTTGTTAAAATCATAAAGAATTAGAAGAAAATAGGATAATATAAGAGAAATATTCTAAATTTCTATTTGCAACAAAATTAAATATTTACACTCTTATTTACACTTAAACTGCAACCTACGAAAAATATTCTCATGGTTTAAATTACTAAAGTCCCTAAAAATGTCTTAAATAATTTTGAAATTATAGAATTAATGGTGCGCTATTTCTAAGGCCCGCCGCAAATTGAACCCAGCCCACGCACAGCACCGCGCAGCCCACTCGTGCATAACTTTGTAAAACATGCTTTTAAATGGAGTGGCGCATATTGGACTCAGCCCAGAGCTAACCCATTCTGCTGCCAGCCACGCGTGGATAGGTTTGTGTATGCCACACAGATTTCGTGGGTCTTGTGCAGCATGGGTTTGTTTTAAAAATCTGAAATATGGTTGATCCCGAATTGGGTCCAATATGCAGTAAACTGATCAAAAACGTGGACGTGGGAAGGATGGGTTGAGCTTGGGCTACGCATGTGCTGTGCGTGGGCTGGGCGTGGGCTGGGTTCAATTTGCGGCGGGCCTATGTCTTGCATCATGGCGTTCTTGTCTATGGGCGTACCGAGATACATGCAGGGGGCAGCTAACCGTTCCTAAAGAGGTACTAAAATTTTGTATTTGTCATGAAGAACATTTTTTTACTATTGTCATGTAATATTGGAAGGGGAAACGTTTGTTTTTTTCGAAAAAAAAGTTAGCTCTTATTTTTGACAATTTTCTTTATTATATTTATGAATATCACCTCCAAAAATCCCTTAAATTATATTTTTAAAATGTTAAGTTCTTTTTAAATACGATTTTTTTTTCAAAAAGGCGTTTTTACATTTTTGAGGGAGGGTTAACTTTTTTTGTAAAAAAGATATTTAAGAAAATATCAGTTTATTAGAAAAGAAAATAAGCCCCTTATATTGGTAGGGGAGCCCAAGAGAGGATTTCGGGATTTACTACAGCGCGGCAGATTAATATACCGGAGGATACCTTGTACCCGGTTAAGTACCTTCACCAAATATGAGCCCCGTGTACAGGGCCGATCGTAAAATAAAAAATATATCCATTAAAAATTTTCGAGCGCATCAGATTATAATAGGGTAAGTTAGTTACATGTTAAACAGTGTATATTCCTCTAATCTAAAGATTTGAGAGTGACGTAAAGAAAGCGAAAGGCTACAAAGCTGTAAGAAATGTCATTTTGACAATCTTGAGCGTGGCTATTTTTTTTATTAAAAAAACAATAATTTAGGGATAACGAGAAATATATAATCCCGTTGGGAATTCAAATTAAGGATCACAGTGTTGCAATTCCGTAAAACAGCTGATAAAAATGGGTATCTAGATTCAATTTGGCGTAGAATATTTACATAAATTACCTGATTAGTTATTAAATTTCACGAAAAATATTAGGCATCATTGTCTGACAACCTAAATAACACAAAGCAGGATAATATTCAGTGTTTCGAGAAACTTTATATATAGCCATAAAGCGTAAGTTCTTCGCTATTTAGACTTGAACTGCAGAGAGTGTTACTCAATCCACGGATATCCGTGTGAGACTACACTAAAAAGCACAAGCACGTGTATCAGAACTAACCTAAAACTAACTTTTTTCTTTTGTGCGTGTAATTTCATTTGTTTGAAGCGCTACAGACAGTCAAGAAAAACTGTCCAATAGGGAAGTTTATGGTTAGTTCTGGCTAGTTACATCTTTTTAATCCTTTAATAAAGTAAATTAAAAAATTGTAAGCCAGATGAGGCTATATCCGTGTCTCTATTATAGTCACGGATAAATTGACCTATTTTGGTCAAAATATAATGATTATTATATTAACTTACAAATACATCTCATATAACATTTTTTGCCGGCAAGGCATTGGCATTTGCCAATGCCTTGCCAGCAAAAAATGTTATATGGGATTGTTTTATTTTCTTTGTTAATTTTTGCGACCAATTTTGTCTGCGTCGAATTCTAATTGCGTCTTAATTGACCGAATTGTCGCTGCGACGAATTGCCGTCGCGCCATATACTCGCGTCGATTTGTCGCGCGACCAATTGTCCGCGTCGAATTGTCGTAGATCCAAATATGCTATAGACAAATCATTAACTAGGCGACTGTAACTGTAACGAGTTTTGTCAGTTTAGTGTGAACTCAATTAGTGCTAATGTACTACAGTAATAATCACCGACCTTCAGATATTATTAGTTATGATTTCCAGTGAATTTTATATTATGAAGATTGTAAACAGTTGATAAAATTACAAATAAAATTGTTTCCAAAGTTTTAAAATGTGTAAATTATTTAGTCATTTATTTCAGCCATTAGTTTTTACCAGGACCGTCGCTAGAGCCCGGGCAAGCGGGCATCCGCCCAGGGCGGCCGTTTTTAAAAGAAAAATCAAATATTAACAAAGATATTGATATTAAAAGAATCATAACCATAAAAATAAGTGAAAATCTAAAGTATTCCTAGTATTCGCACATTGGAATTTATTAAAATAATATATAAATATATCTACGTATTATGCTAGCTGTCGGGTGACATCAAATAAATATGCTGCCGTCCAATGGAAAAACACCGTATGTGCATTTTATAACTTTTGAGGAAAGAGCGTTTAAAGTATTGCTTCATAAATTCCTTGCCATTTACATATAAGATATAAATTTAAGGGGGAGGGAAGGGTTAGTAAATCAAATTATTTTTTTGTCTTATCTTGTTGTTAAACATTTAAAGAATATATTCTCAAAATTTTAAGTCGATCTGAGCAAAACTCTTGAAGTTATTGTTTAGTTTAGAACCCCATTTTTGAACATACGTACAAAGTGGCAAAATTTATTTCTTTTTTTAAGCAGTAGCTTCTGGGGAAAGAAGCTTCTCTAAATTAAAACTAATCGAAAATTACCTGCGGTCAAATATGGCCCAAGAACGTTTGAATGATTTAGCGCCAATATCGATAAAACATGAGATAGCAAGTAATTTAGATTATGATGAAATTATTTGCTTTTTTGCAGAAAAGATGGTTATTATTTGTTTGGATTTTTGGAGTAGTAGATTATTATATCTATATAAAAAGAACGCTTTGACTTATTCGAGTTTTATAATAAAATAATGTTTAAAATTAATTTGTTGTTTTTTTAATAAATGTTAATAAAGGGCGGCAAATTAAGATTTTTGCCCAGGGCGGCCAAAAGTCTAGCGACGGCCCTGGTTTTTACCACTAGATATCTTTTTGTTCTGTACAAATATCTAAAGATTTAATGTAGTTTCGAAGCAAGACTTGTAAGCAAAATTGCCTTTTATTTTATTAATTCCCATTTCAAATAAGTATTAAAATTAAAGTTAACGTTGGCACGGCGGCGGCCAATTATATTTTACTTAGCGAAATGACAACGATAATTGTCATTTAGTTAAACATATCTAAGTTATATGCGGTATTGCGGTATAGTCCCAGGGCCAGAACTCCACTTCTGTAGTTTTAAACCAATAAAATACATTTTTAATTGTGGTAACTAGGGTTACTGACATTTTAAACCAATTAAATACTTTTTGTTCAGGTGTTTTTCTCAATTTATAGGGAACAGAGTATAGAGTATTATACATAGGGATGCGCAATGTTCATCGATGTTGGGTTGATCGATGGTCGATACTTTGCCATCGATGGTCGAGTATCGAAAACATAGATGTTTTCTTCTAACATCGGCTTATTTGGAAAGAATTAAAAACGTATAATTTATTAAGAATTTTAATCTTTAAAATACTTTTGATACTTTTTTTATCTTTTTAAATAGTCTTTATTAATTAAATTAAATTTCTTGACAGTCAGCCCTCCCCCCATAAAAAAGCTATAAATACGTCTGGGCCAACGATGTTTAAGAAGCAACGATGTTATTTGTTCGATGTATCGTTGCCATCGATGGTCAGCTTTCGATGTCACCATTGATGTTGAACATCAACATCGATGTTTGGCTTCGATATTTCCCATTTTACGGTTACTTCCCGAAATAAATCCAATTTTGAATTTTTAAACGGACCACCCTGTATGTTTTAAAACTTTTGGTTTCTAAGACTACTCTAATAGTAACTTGACAGTTTAAAAAGTTTGTACGCCTACCCAAGCAGCAGGCTGACCTCTTATTGACGTCTCTTTTTAGTCGATATTTGGTCAGCAAAGACGTCATAAGATGACGACAAAATGACATTTAATTACCTCCCTAAGTCACGTTAATGACGTCATAATGCCGTCTTTAAGATAACAAAAAATTGACGTATATACTTTTTTTTCAAAAGCTAAAATGAAACGATATTTTATTTAGTAAAATTATAATTTTAATTATGGAGTAAACATGCTTGCAGTTTTCTTAAACTGCAAGGTCGCATTTCTCGGCATAATGTCCAACCTGAAGATGTAGATTTTTACACTTGCCGAAGGTACTTCTTTCAAAGCTTATTGTGATCACCATATCATTGGGGGGGCAAAAAGAAACAACCAAAAAAAAGGTAAGTCAACAAGGTGCCTTAGGCGCCACCTCCAGCAAACAACCTGTCTTTAAGACGTCTTTTTGGGCTTCTGGGGGTTGCCTTACATAATATGTCTACTCGAGTTTGCTCCATATGAAAAACTTTTTTATTATTAATTTTACAAAAACAAGTTATTTGTTAATGAACAACAGCAAGAAAAACTTTCATGTTCGTCTAGGCTAGTTCAAAATTATGCCGATGGAGGCTTTTTAACAACGTTGCCAGCTTAATTTTAAAAGCCAATACCCTGCAAGGTCAACGAAATGGTGCCACCCTGTACTATTAATTAAATACAATGCAACTTGAACGATGTTTGATCTAAATAAATTCTAAAAATTTGATGTCATTTCGATTAATCCACCGATAAGATTATGTCTAAGCTTATCTAAATCTACCTATAGATAATAATTTGCAGTTTAAACACAAATCTCACATTTAAAATTATCAAACAACTAAAAAATTACATGATGGCTGAATCTAGTGGATTGTCAGTAAGTACCTTTAAACTTATTATTATTTATTTTATTGTTTCTAATTGCCATGTACCGGTGTCTCTCACAGGTGGTTCCTGATATTTGACATAATTATGGATTGATTGATCTTGAATGGTTGCTACTTTCAAATTTTAAATGGAACCACCGGTAAATTTTATCATATTTCAAAAGAATACAACATTCTGAATACATTGACACCCCATATGTCGTTTCCTGACACTTCTGCGTTAAAAAAATAGTTTTTTTTTAAAGTTAAATCTAGAGTGTCATGATTAGGCTAAAACGCCCAAGCAGCAATCTGACGTTATATTGACGTCTCATTTCAGTCATTTTTGGTCAGCAAAGACGTCATAATATGACAACAAAATGACGTTAAAATGACCTACCTAAGTCACAGACAAAAGACGTCTCGTTAACGACGTCATAATGATGTCTCTAAGATGACGACAAATTGACGTCTCCAAATTTAGGCAAAAGACGTTACACTGACGTTATATTTTTGTAAAGTGCATTTATTTTATATCGCCCCCTTTAATTTTTAAACAGATCTATTTAAAAAGATAAAACTTTGGGATATGTTATTAATGCATATGTATATGTTAATTTCAAAATTGACAGATAAAAATTCCAAGATAACTGTTAGGCGAAATTTTCATTTCAATTTCACTCTAAAATTTAGTATTTATGCATTAATTTCAGATCCCTAAGTTTAAATTTTTTAAACTATTCCGTAGATGGGAGGTTGGGTAGATAGGACTCTGAAATACTTTTATTCAAACCTTAGACAAGCGCCATCTGATAACGGAGGGAATAAACATCGTGCAAGTACGTTTAGTAATTAATGGTGCGTTCAGTATTTTTATTTTTTATTTTTGGTATCGTAGCATACGTTCTCGTATACAGAGTGGACCTTAAGTAAGAACCCCTGTCAACTATAGTAAATGGTTTATGAAATTTCAGGTAGTTATACAGTAAGGACCTTAAGTTCACCATAATATCGATAAAAATGACAAAAATATGATCGTAACTATAATATTTATTTTTATTTGCAATTTTTTCATAGAACGAAAATATATTGGGCCATTTTTGTAGTAGGTAAGTCAATAGTAAATGCAGAGCTAAATGTTTACTTGTATATTTGAATATCGGCTAAATAACAAATGGTCGGTTTAAATGTAAAACTTTAAGGTGCAGTAAGTTTCATGTTAATACATTTTTATACAAAATATGTAATAGGTAAGCCGTCCGTTTTTGTTTAATATGTTAATGAAGGTTTATTGAAGGTATAACTTTTATGTATTATACCTATTTTTTGGCCAGTTGGCCAAATACACACAAATACCTATTTTTTAGCCGATATTTACTTACTGACTTTTACGCATTTTTTGATAAAATGCTTATGTTTAAATCTGTAAGATACTTTTAAAATTGTGCCATATGAAAAACTACATCTTCTAATGTATTTGTTTTGTAACACTTTTTTGTGTTACACAGCTCCGGCAGCTCTTCGTCAGGTGAGCGTCGTGGGTTTTGGGTGTTTTGAATGTGATCTCTGAGATTATGGAAGTAAATGTCTTAATCAACGCTTTGAAAAGTTTAGGGCGCCACACAATTTAACCTGAATAGTTTTATTTAATTTGAAAAAATTGTGAAATCAAACTTAAAGGCATAATGAAAGGTGTTATTGCAAAACTAACTTGGAAAATTATTTTTCTATTAGTGAGTAGGCAGGTGTGATAAAAAAATAGATAATATACCCTTCAATTAAAAGTATATTTACAAACTATTTACAATTAAGTATATAATCAAATTTTTATTTTCAATTTTTATGTAGCTGTATTAAACTTGGTTTGTTTATACGGTAATTTTCAATTATGTTTGAGTATTTTATCTGATTGATAAATAAAAATTAATAACTAGCATTCAAAAAAACCCCATAGTCGACTATGTTTCACAATAGTATAAATGTATTAAAATTATAAAATTTAAAAATTTGTAATTTTAGTGTATTGTTAATCAAAATTATATTATATGATTATCTACTCCTTTTGAGAGTGTTTTAAATAATCATTTGTTATAAAAAACATATTTATATATTTTCTTTAATTTAACTGGAAATAAAAAATAAAAAAACGAAAGTATCGAAAGTAAAATATAGAAATATCTGGCCTTAATGGGACTTTGCTTCCGAGTGACGTCTCCCGGAATGGCTGGTCTGGTAAACGGATGTAGAAGACAGTAAGTACTCAAGGTAACAGCAATATGAAGAAGGGCTGGATGTATAGATGATAACCGGGGATGGTTATCTGACGGTAAAAAGAAAAACCCTTATACGAAGGGTTCATTAAAAAATTTGACTCCGGCGTGTCTAGATTATCTGGATCAATTCCAGGGTTGCTTCCCAAACTGCAACCAACAATCCAAAGACGAAATTGCACCAACAGTAGAAGAAATTATATTTAATCACCACTTTGGGTCTGAAAGGAATTTATACCTTTTTTCTTCGAAGCTAGTATGGCGCGACACGTTTCTCACCAAGGGTGAACACCAGAATGGCCGACAGGAAACCCTGCTCAAACGTAGTACCCATATTTGAGGCGGAAGTACCATATCGGTGATTTGAATTTGATTGAAAAGAAATCTGGCAGCAGGAGTTTTGACGTTTTGACACACTGATTGATTGATTGACAGTTAAAATCAAAATAAATAGGTTAAAGAAGAGTTAGATTTTTGTAATAATTAAAATTATTTAATTCTTTTGGATCCATTACCACGGAATTGCACAACAAAACCAAACCAAACACCATTGACCAAAAAAACAATAAAGTAAGTCTAGATTAAAATATTTTAATAAAATAGGCTTGTTTACATTGAAGTAAGTTTTTTTCTTTAATATTTAATGTAATAGCCATCTATTTAATTAAATAATGTATCTTTTTTTAGGTTTGCTGTTGAAATGTTTAAACATGAACTTTGAAAGATATTTCTTAAATAGCAAAAAAACAAATATTGTGTAAGAAGTCGTCCAATCCAACCAGAAGGTATTTTATCTATTATACTTAGGCCATTGCATAAGATAACTATATTTGTCGGGGTTTTTACACAACGCACTCCTAACTTTTTCTAACTTTTCTTGTAAAATAAAACACGAGTTTTAACTAACTGCTAACTGTTTATTGTAGAGTCAAGAGTAGAAGTAGAAGAGAGAGAATGTACAGGTTACAGGTGGTTTTATACAGACAACTTAACTATTAATCATGCGCATATATAAATTGCAACTATACTGCCCAATACAATGTATATACTACACTACTAAACTAATTAAATATATTACATCATCCTCCCCTTTAAAAAATTTAAAATGCAATTGCTTAGACAAAAGAAATATCAATATGCTATTTACAAATTATACTTCTTGACAAAATGGTGAAGGTGTTTTAAAATTCCAAAATTAAATTTACATTTTTAATTACCTAAATTTACAAGAGATACTTCTTAACAAAATGGTGAAGGGGTTTTAAAATTCAAAATTAAATCTACAGTATTAATTACCCACATTAAAAATTGCATAAACTATGCTTCACCCTTGACTATAACTAAATTATAATGTACTTTTAACCTTAACTATAAACTAATCTATCTACAGGTTTTACAGTTCTTTTGGGTCTATTTACAGATGTGGGGGTATTTTGAACAGATTTACTAGGACTGCCTAAATTTATGTTTTGCCTTATTTCTACTTCTAAACTATTGTCATTTACCACTTCTGAGCCATTATCTTTTGAAATTTCCAAACTGTTTTCTTTTGACATTTCTAAACTATGATCTTTTGAAGGTTCAGAACTGCAAATTGGGAGAGAGGGCATTACTGGAAGAGATGTTTCAAACTTTTTAATTTGATTTGCATGCCTCTTCCATGTTTTTGCGAGTTCTGTTACTTCTACTAAATATGTACATTTTCCAATTTTTTAATTATTTTACCCTTAATAAAGCTAGGCTTACTAGGAAATTTATAATTTTTAACCAATACATGTTCTCCTAAATTAAAACTAATGTTTCTACCCTTATTATATTCAATTTGTTTATTTTGCTGACCTTCCACCCTTTCGCGAAGTTCTGTGTATGTATCTTTAATGTTTTTGTTAATATTTTCTGGCAAAAGAGAGGAAAATCGCGTTCTTAAATTCCTACCAAACATTAACTTTGCCGGACTAACCCCAGTTGTCGTATGTGGTGTATTTCTGTAGTCAAACAAAAATCTACATATGGCTAAATTTAAATCTGTGCCTGCAGCGCTATAAATAGCCTTTTTAAAGAATTTTTAAAAGTTTTAACGCTGTTTTCAGCTGCTCCATTGGAGGACGGAGAAAACGGAGGACTGGTTATATGCCTAACATTATTATCTGACAAAAAATTTTCAAATTCGTCTGATACAAGCGATCGACCATTATCTGACACAAGTACTAAAGGCAAACCAAATGTTGCAAAAAGCCTTCTTAAAATTTTAATAGTCAATGTTGAGGTTATGTTAGACATTTCAAAAACTTCTAGCCATTTAGAAAAAGCATCTATTATTACTAAAAATGTTTTGTTACTAATTTCACAAAAGTCCACATGAACTCTTTCCCATGGACCATTGGGTATTGGCCACGGTGAAATTTGTGCCTTTGGAGGGTTGTTTGAATGAAAAATACATGCTTTACAATTTTTTACAATTTTCTCTATTTCTTTATCAAGTTTTGGAAACCAAAAATATCCACGAGCTAAATTTTTCATTCGCACAGCTCCCATGTGTGTACTATGTAATTCTTTTAAAATTTCATTTTGTAAACATGTCGGTATAACCAATCTATGATTCCAAAATATACAATCGTCCCTGATAAATAAATCAAACCTTTTAACAAAGTAGGGTTGTATCAGAGCATCTTTACACTTATTGGGCCAGCCATTGTTTATAAAGTTTTTTATTTTTCTTAATATTTTGTCATTATTTGAAGAATCTTTAATAGCATTAAAATTTAGATTTATACCTGGTAAATTGGAGAAAAAATAGCAATAATCTACATCTGGGGAATCTTCAGCAAAAAAGTCATTTTTATCATTGGAAGGTAAACGCGAAAGCCAATCAGCCTTGTTTTGACTACTCTTAATATATTCAATTTCGTAATTATAACCTGACAAAATTAAAGCCCATCGTCTTAAACGATTAGCTGCAAACTGAGGTATGGCTTTATTTTCACCAAAAATTGTAACTAAGGGCTTATGATCTGTAATTAACTTAAATTTATTACCGTAAAGATATTGATTAAACTTTTGAACACCATAAATTATTGATAAAGCTTCTTTTTCAATTTGTGAATACTTTATTTCTGCGGGTGAGAGTGTTCTGGAGGCAAAAGCTATGGGCTTTTCCTCTCCAGTTGGAAGCTTATGGCTTATATAAGCTCCAATTCCTAATGAAGAAGCATCTACTGTTAACCTTAACTCAAAATCCGGGTTATAATGAACTAAAACATTAGCTGATTTTAAACAATTTTTAATATTTATAAAAGCTTGTTCACAATGGCTGCTCCAATTCCATTTATTGCTTGCTTTTAACAAACTATATAATGGACTTAAAATTGTTGACATATTATTAATAAATCTGCCGTAATAATTTATACTCCCCAAAAATGATTGTAATTGCTTAATGTTTTCGGGCCTAGGGGCGTTATCAATAGCCTTAGTTTTTTCCTTAGATGTATTTAACCCTTCTTTATTTATGATAAACCCCAAATATTCAACACTTTTTTAAAAAATTGACATTTGTCATAGTTAACCTTTAAACCCACATCTTTTAAAATGTTTAAAACTACTTTTAAATTTTTTAAATGTTCTTTTTATCTTTGCCAGTAATTAAAATATCGTCTTGAAAGACAGCTACTCCCTCTATAGAAGAAAATAAAGAATCCATTATTTTTTGAAATTTGGCGGGAGCGCAAGCTACCCCAAAAGTAAGGCGATTATACCTAAATAACCCTAAATGTGTTGAAATTGTCAAAAGTTCCTTACTCTGATCATCAACCTCAATTTGTTGAAAAGCTTGCGACAAATCCAGCCTACTGTATTCTCCTCCTCCGTGAAGCTTACTAAACAACTGCTCTATTCTGGGCAACGGGTGTTGATCCACCTCGATGACAGGGTTGACAGTAACTTTGAAGTCTCCACATATTCTTACTTGTCCATTCTTTTTGAAAACTGGTACAATGGGGGTAGCCCAGCGACTAAATTTCACAGGTGATATAATACCTAAAAACAACATTCTGTTAATTTCGGCTTCAACTTTGTCTTTAATTGCGAAAGGTATGTTTCTGGCTTTTATAAATTTTGGTATTGCATCCTTTTTTAAATAAATTGTCTCAACCCCTTTATTGAATAAACCCAAACCTGGTTCAAATACTTGTGGAAAAATGTTTATCAGATTTTTAAGATCATCATCTAAACAATTATCATTTTCACAATAATTAATACAAAATTTTGCGTTATATAATGATAAAAAATCACGGCCCACAATAGGTGGTCCGCCCCCTTAATAATGAAAAAATTTAAAATATTTTTTTATTATTATATTCGACATTTAGTTTTAAACAGCCTTGTGGCTTAATTTGATCTCCATTATAAAAAATAAAAGTTTTATCTGTAGATTGAATAGGAAAATTTTTGAAATATTTTAAATAAAAATTATGTGAGAAGCATGAAATTCCACTACCTGTATCAATTTGACAAGTTATCGGTATATTTTCTATTTTGAGCTCAACTAAATAAGGTTCAATCGAAAATATATTATTTCTATCGCTTAAGTCAGAAAAACATGCAGAGTTATTTGAGATTTTTTTATGAAATTATTATAATTATTTGCCTTTTTGTAATAATTTGCTCATTTGGTGTAAATATGTTTTTGTTTTCTATATTAAACAAAGAAATTTCATCAGAATTATCTGGAATGTTTTTATCAAAATCATTATTTAAGTTCGGTTTGTTTACATTGTTTTCTTGCATAAAATGGTGAGCAACACCTCTTTTTTATTCCTACAAACCGAGGCCAAATGACCTGGCTTTTGCAATGTAAACAAATCGAGTTTTTGTAAAAACACTTATCTTTGTCGTGATTGCTTCGTCCGCAAACGTCACAAGATCGACCATGCTGCCATTTGTGTGGTGGATGACGTCGCTGACCTGCGTCATGTTGCCTGTGGTCGTGTGCGCCGACTCCACGCTGTCCCTTCCGGAAATGGTTAATGGGCTCAACCTTGATCGTTGCCGTATGCGTTTCCATCGCCGCCATCTTGGAGGCTGCCAATTCGACCATTTTTTGAAAACTTGTGTCCACTTTTTCCTCCATTAGTCTTTCCATCACAGGTCCTCTTCCATAACCAAAAATGAATTTGTCTCTAAGGCAAACCTTGAGCTCCGCTCCAAACTCGCAGCCGACAGCGAGACCTCGCAATCTGGCTGCCCACTGACTTGGCGATTCGTCGTGTTCCTTCTTCGCTTGGTAGAAGTGAAACCGCGCTGCTAATGGGGACTGCCGTATCTTGAAGTGTTCATCTAAAATTCCTACGATCTGCGCATACGTTTTGTCTTCTGGCTTTTCTGGGCTTACCAAGTCGAATATCAATTTGTATGCTTCTTGATCGAGCGCATTTAGCAAAATGGCTCGCATTTTTGTATCATGTGAAGCACTTTTGATATCGTTTGCAGCAAAGTAGTTTTCGAGGCGCGCCTTGAAAATGGACCAGTCCGAATTTTTGAAGGAGAACTCGCGCAAGTGTCCAACTGCGAATTCCGCCATGTTAATTTTTTTTTATTAATTTATTTTAACCGAATTATTAACAGAAACTTGCACTGCAATACGGCTGCTTTCCGCGTAGATTTCTTAATTTTTCTTAATCCTCGTCGCCACTTTTGTTGTGTATCGGGGTTTTTACACAACGCACTCCTAACTTTTTCTAACTTTTCTTGTAAAATAAAACACGAGTTTTAACTAACTGCTAACTGTTTATTGTAGAGTCAAGAGTAGAAGTAGAAGAGAGGGAATGTACAGGTTACAGGTGGTTTTATACAGACAACTTAACTATTAATCATGCGCATATATAAATTGCAACTATACTGCCCAATACAATGTATATACTACACTACTAAACTAATTAAATATATTAATAATATAGGCAACCAAAAATACAAAACAGGAGCTATTACTATACTGCCCTACAAAATAAAATAAAAAAAATATCAATGAGATGGTGAGTTTCCTACGGAAATCTCACTGGAAAAAGTAAATGCCACAGTTTTACAGTTGTTTTTCTTAATATTATAATATAAAATATACATTAAAAAAACACGTTTCTATCCTTACTATCTTAAAAATCCTTTGTTTATTATAATAGGCTTCTCAAATAATTATGTATCTACCTCAAATTTCAGCTGGTACACTGTTGTCAATCAAGTTTTCAGGGGCTTTCTTACTTTTTATGTCCAAACTGTATTTATAGTATCTACAGATTTCTCATAAAGCATAATTATATCCTTTACTAAAGAAGATTTTATTTAATTAATATTATAAAATATTTCCTATGTTTTATGAGTTCTTTGTAAAGTGCATTTTTATCTGGAGTATTTTGTATACATACATGGTTAATCAGTAATGAATAGGTCATAAAATACCCATTTTTCTTTTAAATGATAGTACGAGATAAAAATAAAAGACAATATTTATTTATTGATTGGGCATTTATTTAATGATAGTTTTAAATTGAATTATCAAATAATTTATTCACAATGACTCTCATTACATTACAAGATGTTGCACTAAGAAAATAAATACATGTGGCTCTTAAGTAAGAAAAATAAATAAAATAAATTACACAAGTATAACCTAAAATTAAAGAATTAAAGACAAGAAAAGATAATCTAAATGTCTACCTGCTGTTAAAAACATTAATTTAGTCGTTAATAAAATGACACCATATTATACATCTTATTGAATAAAATTAAATTGTATTAAATGATACCCTTATCGTACCACTCAGCTTAGAAACTGTTAATTTTATTATTAAATTAAATTATTTCGTCCCTCCAAGAGAAAAGTTACATATTTTAAAAAATTCAATTGTTAAGTTATTTTCAAAAGATGAAATAACGTTGACAGAGAATACTTTGCAATCTTACATAATTTAAACACCCCAAAACCTTTACTAATGCGTATTATACGTATTTTTCACGTTCTAAGTTAAGACAAACTTTCTCAGAATTTCAGAATATCCTTTAAAGGGCCTGTAAAAACAAAAGTGGCTTTCTTGTTACTGTTACCATTTTTGTTTACATTAAACCAACTAATTAACATGTAAAAATTAAAACATAACTTTAAAATAGCCCTCTTTGTTACGAAAATTAAATATAGAAAAAGATATATAGGCCAAAAATACATTAAAAAAACGTTTTTTTATTGACCATTTTTTATGCAATCTTAGTTTTTTTGAGTTACATATTATTTCACTTTTCTTCTAGGCTGACAATTTATTTTAAACACCTTACCATATAAAGGAATAAAAAGGTACATAGCTCTCTCTAAACCTGAATGTATGCCTACTTCAATTTTATCTCCTTAGCCATTTTACTTTCCCAACTCTATGCTTTTATTGCTTGTTAAATTGCCGGTTTCCCTGCTCGAAATTAGGATGTTCTTCTTTACACGCTGCTCCCATTGCCCATTGACCTCGTAATACAGAACATAAAAAAACATATATATGAAGTGTCATAACTTATTCAATGCTAAAATAAAATAAAACGACATATTTAAGTTTTTGCAATAAAGTAATACAGAAAAATATTAAATTATTTTATATTGTCTGCACGATCTTTTCATCAACTTTGTACGTCATAAGACGTATGAAGATTGCTAAAAAAAAAAAAGTTTTAACAATTTTAAAATTGAAGAGATATTTATTAATAAAGTAAATAAAAACTATACATTACCCTTTATATCAGGTTGCTACAATCTGGTTGTTTATTATTGGGTTCTTCCCTGCTGGTTGACCTAAGTGTCTTACTGCTCGGTTATCTCGAATTTCTTAATTAAGCTTTTCTTCTGCTTGATAGATAAAGATGCGCTTCTAGTAATAAAAGGTTATGTCTGGCTTCTGGATAAATGGAAGAACAAAATGTCCAAATGTGTCAGCATGATAGTTTCATCTTAGATATGTAGTGCCAACTCCTACTTGATCCAAAGTGTACCTACTGCTAATAAATTTTACCAAAATTTGGTAATGTGTGTTAGTCTGGTATTATTGCCGCTGCGTAGGCTTATAGTTGATGTAATAATTTTTGTTTGCTAATTTTTCATTAAATAATTTTTTGTTAAGAAAATCAGTTATCGGTTTTTCGTATTCTAGCTCATCTGAATAACTTAACCTATCTCTGTCATGGGCTATTGAGGCCGTGGCGGTCATTTCAGAATAAGAAGTTTGTAAATCGGAGTCCGACTCACTTAAAAGTAATTTTAATGAATCTTCACACTTATCAGAAAGTGAGTCTACGGTCGGGGATGATTTGACCAACTCTACTGCCTGTTTAAGAGGCCTCACCTCCAGGGGTGAGGGGAAATCCCACCTGCCTCCCGGTAAACCCGGAAGTTTGTTCACCTCCCCAATAGAGTTGTTGATGAAATTTAAAGATGAAGTTGTGCCATTAAGGGTAGATTTTTTAAAGATATTAATTTGTTTTAAAAGTTAGTAAAAAAATTTTTACTTTTAATTTTACTTGCATGCAGTATATTTGTGTATTAATTATTACCTTCTTCTTGTATGTTTTCAAAAATAATTCTCGGGCATTGAGAAATATTTTTGGTGCCGTTTTGGGCAATTTTCTTAAATCCTGCCCATTAATAATCCTATTTATCTGTTTTGCATAATTAAATGCATTTACTTTTATGAAATATGTAAATATAGTTTCCTTTAAATTAGTATTGTGGGTGCATGTAGTCAATTCTATTCTATTATTTAATGTTCTTAGAGTGTACTGCAATACTTTTTTTATGCAAGTCCCTATTAAATATATACTTAATAATTGCTAAGGCTAGTTTCATTTTCTCCAAAAATTAGCTATTTACATATTTTAAACTGCGTTTTGCTTTACTATATTCTTTAAGTCTGATAAATTCCTCATCTTCAAAATCTTCATTGGTATTATGAGTAGTCAGTATTTCCACCAGGCAAGAGCAATTTCGATTTTCAATTTTTTTAATAAGTATCCTGAAACATATTTTAGTACCTTTGTCTCGATGGGCTTGGTTATAATAGTTATGTTTAGAGGAACATGACAAAAGTGCTCTTCTTCCTCAGGACTTTCTTCAGGAAGGCCCTTAAATTAAGAATCAACACATAGTATAATTACAGAAAAAACAAGTTAGTTTGCATGTAGTCTAATGAATAAAATTATTAAATAAGTTTTAACTTGGTAGGTTTTATTATCTTCCATTGATTATAACAATTGATATTGGTAATCAAAACTATCAACATGTACATTTTAACTCAGTCACCCACTGTTAACATGTAATTTAAAAAAAATTGGTTTTATTGTGTATTTTATTTTGGTTGTAATTTTTACAAACAAGTTGGCTAGACTTAACATTATTTTGTTGTTATGTGCCTAACAAAATCTATCAATGTGATAACAAAAGTACTTACCTGTGAAACAAATCTTTGTAAACTCAACAATATCTCTGAGTCATCGGCTTCACAATTTGATCCCATGGAATGACTTGAAGTTAAATTATTAACCAACAAAGATTTATAATAAGGCGTAAATGCAGATGCGGTTGGATTATTACATCTGTGACCTCTCTGCCTTATTTGTCCAAAGAAGTTTTCTAGTGGGTCTTGGTTAAAGGTTCTGGGCATCATATAGGTAAAACCTAACCTTTGCATTACTTTAAAAAGTTCAGCAAAATTTTTTATGGTTTTTTGTAAGTTATTTAAACTTGGAGGGACTTTTCTAAAACCATTTTTTATGAATTTCCAAGATAATAATTTTCTACTTGCTTCCTGCCAAAATTCTAAATGAGGAGAGCGTTGTGTTACTGCTACTTTATAAATTTTTCCTGCAGTGCCTTTAAAAGAACTACCATTTAAACTATCAAATAGTTCATCCAAATACTGTAATAATATTGCTGTATCAACAGCGTTTCTTTCCATTTTAATTGTTTCTCCTTCCAGTTCCACTGACATACCTGAAAAAATTGCTTTTAATATTCTTTATATAGTGCATAAAAGGCAAGCCAAAAGATATAAATAAAATCCATCAAGAATAGATTTAAGGTAAAACAAACACACACTATATTCTCATAAGCCTCATAGAAAAAAAATGGTTTATTCTTACCAGAAAGGGTTAAGATATTTATTGCCATTGCTACTGTATGGCTAAAAACTTGAGTGCAACAGGAGACTTTCATTTTGTTAATCTGATTTGGATTCACGTGCTGATCAGTTATTTTGGTCATTGTACGAAGACTTCCGAAATAGGGATCCATTTTATAAGCTGTGTAAATGTGGTCCCATTTAGCAACTTTTGTCAGGCCATTTTCAACGAACTCAAGTGGACTGGTTATTAAATTATTACGAATTCCTTTAAACAAATGGGGTACATCATAAAGTGGAAGTATTTTTATTTCGTCTACCTCAAATGCAAAATCATAATATGGTAATTCCTTGGATATATATTTTTCCTCAGTTTGCTTAACCATTTCGGTTATGGCCGACTGGTTATTACTTCCTTGGTCGCAAACTGTTGCCAAAATAGTTAAACCAATAGAATGACATTTTCTGATTATTAACTTTAAAATCCTTATTATGTCGTATTTTTTGTGGCCTCACTCACAAAACTATAATATATAGGCTGCTTCCATTTTTTCTTATTTCTCGAAGCATAAAGACCTAAAATATATAATATATAACATAAATAATAAATATCTCAAAAAATTCAATTATTTAAACAATGATTTTCTCGTTACAGTTTATTTTAATAAATAAATTATAACCTGGACATGGTTAGCAATCTTATCAGTAGTTTTATATCCATAATCTTCAAAACCGTCAAAGCTACCAGAGTGTGGTTTTACAGAGACACTTTTTGTATACTCATTTCGTCGAACATTAGTATACAATATTTATCGAGGGGATTCGTAAACTGAGCTGCTTCAGCTTTCAGAACTGATAATATCTCTTCATTTAATCCAGGCTGAATGGGTATGCGATTTAATAATCGAGCAACTGTTCGTTTTGAGGGTAGAGTAAATAGTTTGTGGAAATATTTGTAACCTGAACCGCTATGTTTAAATATAGACAAGGCTAGTACTTTATCCTCCAAAGTATATCTGCGCCCCTTTGGTTTTTTATCAACATTTTCGATTTGTAATTTAAAAAATCTTGCTCTTAGGCTATCCATACTACTCACAACTTTTTCAAACATTTCAGATTGTGTAAATTTTGTAGCCACTTGCAATCTCTGTTTTAATCTGAGTTTAGATCTCTTTGATGCCATTGCCCGCTTTTTAAAGTAACAAACCCTTTCATATAAATGTTTGGCCTTCGGTGACAAGCATGAAGCTCTAGGAACAGATACCTCAGAAAGCAAGCTCAAATCTTCTATAAAAATAAATAAATACAATACATTACTGTAGTTAAAAACTAACTTAATAATAAATCCTATTTGCTGTAATTTAAATTTATTTTAATTTGTTAGGTATAGACACATATAAAATTTCTCCTAGTTATTTAAAGGGATGTTATAGTTAAACACTTTCACCTTTTTTAACCGATAATAATTAATTAAAACTTACTTTTGGGTGTTCGCATAAGCTCTTGTTCTATATTGAAGCAACCAGCCTTAGTCTCTATTTCCACCTTTGTATCTGCCAAACCAAATTTGGTTAAAGGTTCGATATCACGGCTTTCAAGTTCCATATGATTACCAGAATACTTAGCTGACATAGTTAATGCTTCTGTGTGAATACTTTCTAAAATGCATATACAGAGAGTAACAAATTTGATACATAAGCATTGATATCTCGGTAGTTATAAGAGATAGAGAGTTGATTAAAGTAAGGCAAAGGTACGCATCCTAATGCTAAATAATTGGGCAAAAAGAAATTCAAAAATTTTCGGTTACTTCCGTGGTAGCTAAAAAACGAGACGTCGTATCAGAAATATAAAACATTTTCTCGAAGGGCATAAAAAAGTGTCTTAAGAAAGTACTTTTTGTTTGTTTTTTTCAAAATAATCACTAACAGGGCATTAAAAAATAAAATGTATAATTGAATTTTTCCGGTTTTTTTCTCCGGAAGTAACCGAAAATTTTTGAAATTCTTTTCGCCTAATTATGCAGCATTAGGATGCGCACCTTTGCCTTACTTTAATCAACTCTCTATCTCTTATAACTACCGAGATAGCAATGCTTATGTATCAAATTTGTAACACCCTGTATAATTTCAATATTAAAAATCTCAAAATTAAATTTTTCTTTAAAAAGTAGAAGGCAGTAGAGTGCATATTTGGAAGTTTTTATTTAGATTATTATAGACAATAAAATTAAATAAATAGGTATTTTTCAAAACTGGGCTTAGTCCAAAAATTGCATTTTTTAATAAATGTTTTCTTAGAATGAATAATTTAAACTTACGTTTAAATGTTTGTTCGAGTTCTAGTTCTACATTGGAGTTACCAGCCTTAGCCTCCAATTGTACCTCTGTATTTGCACATGGATAGCCACTCACGGGTTCTTTATCACGGATGTCAAGCCTCGTAACATTTAATGTTTCCATGTTACTACCTGATATGGACACTGCTTCTCTGAAAGGACCTTCTAAAATGCATTTTTAAGTTCAAAATTTACAATCTTAAAATTTATTTTATTTTTTTCTAACCTGGAAGATTAATCGAAGGAACAGCAGTTCTTTTCAGCATTTGATTTGGACCAAAATCTTCAGGTTTAAAATGATAAGAACAAACCCTATGGTTTCTGTGGACCTTTTCTACTGGAATTTTTGATATGCCTTTTCCACACAGCTGGACCCAAGATTGGAACAGTGCTAAGTTCTTGGCTGGGTTCGGAAAAACATGTTTTTTGGCGAGACTACGCCAACATCCCTCAACACTACAACTTGCTGGCATACTGCAGATTTAATTAATTTTAAATCTGAAAATAGCTAAACACAAAAAAGCTTTAAAAATTAAGTAATGCTTTTTAGTCGCAAACTTACCCTCCAAATTGAAATTGATTGTACAAACTTAAAATTATGAATGTGTCCTTGCACTTAAACCTTAGCGCACTATTTAGCACGGATAATAAAAATCACCAATTAAATACACTTTAACACTAAAAATTCGATTAAATTTCACAAATCTAGACAAAGTGTAAGCAAATCGTGTCTGGAATTCACAAATTTTATATTAATATGCAAACGTTGACTAATATTTTTATTTTGACATAAAAACCAGCAGATTTTTTAAATATCAGGTAACAATGTTATAAAGAGCGAGAAACCATTGCCGCCCATTTATTTAAAATAAATTTATTCTTTAGCGACTCTGCCTCCAGTATGGCGCCATCTGTCGGGCGCAGGTACAACTAAAATAGGGAATCAGTCGCCGCATTTACAGTGCCTAGGCCCTGACTTCGACATTAAATGTCAAAACATGTTTGTTTGGTTATAGTGTCATAGTGACATAGATAACTGGTTGCTGGTGTATTGATTGTTTATTTTACAAAAAGGTGAATAGTTAGTTAATTTTTAGTCTTCCTGAAGATACTTCAGTATCAAGCAAAGGCAACCAAGTGTTATTTAAATTAACTGAAATTGATGCTACACAATTATCTTTATTTAATAATATATACGCACTTTCTTTGATTTTGCGTTTTTTAGAACAAGTTTCCTTTGTTTTTTTTTTTAAATAAAGATAATTGTGTAGCATCAATTTCAGTTAATTTAAATAACACTTGGTTGCCTTTGCTTGATACTGAAGTATCTTCAGGAAGACTAAAAATTAACTAACTATTCACCTTTTTGTAAAATAAACAATGCAATACACCAGCAACCAGTTATCTATGTCACTATGACACTATAACCAAACAAACATGTTTTGACATTTAATGTCAAAGTTTTCAGAATTTCCGAATATCCTAGAAAAAACAGAAAAATATTGAATTTTAAAACCTAAATAATAGTAAGTTTTTATTTTTATTATTTTTATTTCATTTGTCTTGACAACGGTGGCAGATTTGCCACCGAAACGTCGATTTTTAATTATCTTTTACTTGTTTAAATTTTTTTGGTTTTTTAGTACTTTTAATTTTATTTTGGCGTGTACCCAAATAAATATCACCTATTAAATGAATCCGCCAAACTACAGAACATATCTTCAACCGTTTTTAAGGTATTCACGTTTTAGTTGTTCAGTGCACCCGAAAGTATGTACCTTCAATAATATCGTATTAGCTATAATTACAACTGCTCAGATATAAATAGCTGATAGCTAAAAACTCCTGGATACCGAGTTTTATTAAAATGTTTAAAACATATCAGAAATTATCGAAATGCATGAATAAAAATATTTATATCCCTTTAACACCCCGTATCTTCCTTATATTAACTTTTGGATATAGGTATGTTTGTTCAAATTCTAAATGGGTATTTTCGCATAAGAAATCTGTGGTTTTTCTGTGTACCATTAATTAGCGGACACTCATCAGTATCATATGTATATAAAAACACGAATGACTGAAAACTATTCGACTAAACACTATCAAAATCTCTAAAATAAAACGAGTGCGAACCAATAATATGTGAAGTCTCTAAACTAACCAAAAACATTAACAACTGGAAATCCTTGCAAAATATACAAGCAAAATGAAAATTGCAAATTTCCACAGTTTTTACTAAGCAAAGCTTCGACAAGGCACTGTCATCAACTGATAATGCTACCAACTTTGAACAGAACTGCCAACCGAAATCGTAATTCTCACACCCTCACGTCCCTGACAAAAGCTATCACCGGTCTTGCTTATGTCTAAACCCCTTCTCATAAAGAAACTCTGTTAACACGTCTTTAAAACTTTTAATAAAGTTTTAAACAAAATGTTTACAGCTCCTAACAGTCTACTTGAATATCTTGCCTTCTCGACTAGCCATCACCAATTAATCACACAACACACACTCATTAGGTAATGAATACATTTAATTATGTCTATTAAAAACTCTTTTCTTTAAAAAAACCATCATTTTATTTTTATTCGCTCCAAAATACATAATAAACATTTTGTTTGACCTAATTTTTATTTGCATGATTTTTAACAATAAAATGTTATGGAAAGGCCATTTCCTTTAAATTATGTAAAAAACATAAAATAATGTTGTTTAGCGGCCATTATAAATAAAACAGATCAAAAAAATTGCTTTAATGTTAGTTAAATACCAGTGTTAATAATATGGTTTAAAAAGTATGAATATGCGTTGAAGGTTTGCCTTCAAAAATCCAATATTTATTTGCCTGCAACAAAAACGCGTGTTTTATTTAATCAGGATTGGTATGCCGCCATTTTTGTATGCTTGCCGGCAATTCGCCTGCATGTAATATTTATTGGCAATTAAGTGTTTATTTAGGGTTGAGTTTTTAATGCGTATAAGATGTTGGCATAATATCGCTACCAATTGCCAATGCTTTACCATCAATGCCAATATGAAAAATGTGCATTGCCGGCAAATAGTGTTTGCTGGGTATTTTAACAGAATAGTATTTATTTCAAAGTAACAAACAATGTGCTAATAATATTTTATTTAATATTAAGTATTATACTGAACAAATAAGTAATAAAAGTAAGTCACCGTGTAAAAGGGTTGCATATTAAAAGCTACTTTACAGCCTGGTCTTCTCCAAACTTAAGATTTCAACTTTTCTTGACAGGAAATTTAACTGGGGTGTTCTCTGGAAGACCTGAGGAGTTTAGCTGATTTGGTTTATTTAACTTTGTTGGAATTTCTTCATTTTGATGTTTTATAGTAA
>JACEGR010007789.1:0-44644 GCA_014170235.1 Listronotus bonariensis
TAAGTGAAGCTACAACTTTGGGGTAGCTGTTGTCATTTACTGTTAACAAAATATCCTACAGGTTTTTAAAAAAATAATTATTTTTTTAATTGCCTTGTATGATGTGTTAAAAAAAAAGTTATTTAATTGTGATAATAAAATATCAGAAACAAGTAAGGTTATAATTTATAAACAAATAAGATTACTCCCTTTCAAAAGAAAATCATTCAGGGCGATTAAAAACTATTAAAAGTTATTCAATTTTTTCAAGAACTTCTAATCAACCTGTAGAATGTGTTGTTAACAGTAAATACCAACGGTTACATCAAAGTTATAGTTTTACCTTTCCTTAACAATTTCTTTTTTTAATTGTCTTAATAACTTAATAATTAAAAGAGAAAATATGACTTTTTAAATTAAAGCATTTTTATATTGAGGCTTGTGGATAAAATCGAAAGTGTATTAGTGCCTGTGAAAACAGGTGATATTTTGATTTTTACAGCCTACTTAGCAAAAAACATTTTTAAAACAAATAATGGCGGTACTTGATTTTCTTTAATTGATTATCTAGACAAATAGAATACAAAATTTTAAATGTTTTGTGGAAATATGCAATTGGAATTTACTGGGTTTTCCAGCTTCGCTCTGATGTAGTACCAAAAACTGCCGAAAACTTCCGTGCTCTTTGTACCGGCGAAAAGGGCTTTGGATACAAGGGATCCACCTTCCACCGTGTCATCCCAAACTTCATGTGCCAAGGTGGTGACTTCACAGCCCATAATGGTACTGGTGGAAAATCCATTTACGGAAACAAGTTTGAGGATGAAAACTTTACCCTAAAACACACTGGCCCTGGTATCATGTCGATGGCCAATGCTGGACCTGATACCAACGGATCACAGTTCTTCATCACCACAGTCAAAACCTCATGGTTGGACAATAGGTAAGAAATATGCAAAATAGTTTTTATAGTGACAGCCAAGAACACTTATGAAAAAAAATCCTAAACAATTAATTTTGCGTTTTGTCAATTGCTTCTGCTTATCTAATAACCTAAAAAATGATATTGACATTTAGCTCAGAATGCTGTTTGTGAAAATAATTAAAATATCATAATGTGTGGTTAGTTGGTATGATATCCCAAAAAGATATTCTCAAACTCAAACTCAAACTCTCTTTATTCACTAGAAAATCATACAATGATTGAAGTTTCGTTAATAATTTTCTTAAGTCTAATTTAAAAATACAGTTAAAACAAATTGTATATGGACAATAAAATTATAAAAAGCAAAAGTATATGTATAGGTAAATTCAATCACTTAGTAAATAGTATAAATAACATATATAAATAAAATAAAATAAAATAAAATAACAGGCACATAATGATTAATTAAAATTAGGAATGGTTAAATCACAGGTCGTTGGGTTTAGAAATTCATTGAGAGAATAGAAGGAGTTATTATTTAGAAAGTGCTTAATTCTTTTCCAAATATACCAATCGATGTAGCTTCTTTGACTTGGTTTGGTAGTTTGTTAAAAATTCGGACACAGGCGTAATATGGGATTTTTCATATAGTGTTGAGATATGTTGTGGGAACACAAGGTTTCTATTTTAAAATTGATTTATTTTAGTTATCTATATAAGTCATATTACAAATATCAAATAAAATTTAAAATTTAAAAATACGGTCTATAACAAATCCATAATAATCTAAAATACAAATAGACCAATATAGTTGCAGATATACAGAACGCACAAAAATATTGAAGTTGGTTCCAGTATATTAATGCAACTACAATATAGTACCAAACCGAATCGTCCATTGCAAACATACAGAATGATTTGGCTTATTATTAAAAACAATTACTGACACTACACTAAAATAATAGACTAACAGTGTATAAAACAACACTAACAACACTACACACTAACAATGTATCTATATAATATTCAATCAATTACTTTAAAATAACTTATAACTTATTTACTAAAGAATAAACTTCTATCCGGAATAAATTATAAAATCGTAAAAACAATTAACAAAAAAATTAAATAATAGCAAAGGTGTTGCAACGTCCAGCGTCTTCACACAAAGTCCGAGGTTGAGAATTTAGCCAAGCTTCTTACTATGCCACCGAAGAATACTAGCGTCTGCAGCAACCTCCGGACCTGGAGTATTTGGAATTGCAACAGTCGTCACTGGAATAGTCGCTTGACTCGTAGCAATCGCTGCAACTACAGCAAGATGAGCAGGAATCGTCGCGATTCTGGAATTTCTTGTCGGGTATCCATGATTATCTCTATTTTCTCTAAACTCTCTCCGATTTTTAAACACGTATGTTGAACATCTCAGGATATATATTGATGTAACAGTGAGAATTTTATACTTCTTAAATGTTTCTCTGCATGTTTCCATAGGTTTAAGTCCGAACATTAGTCTCAGCAGACGTTTTTGGGCGACAAATACTCTAGCTACGTTTACAGCCTGGCCCCATAGTATAATGGTGTAACTTAGATGTGGGTAAGCTAAGGCATAATAGGAGGTTATTTGTGTGGAAAGAGGGACTGATTGCTTTAATTTAAGAAGTGCAAAATAGGCCTGAGCGAGTTTAGAACATACATGATCTAGTTGAGGCTCCCATGAAAGCTTAGAGTCCAAGTAGGTTCCTAGGAATTTTGATGTTGACTCAACCTGATCGAGCCGAACCCTTGGACGAGACTTGTAGAAGTGAACATGAACCGTTTTTCCTTATTGAGTATTAGTTGGTTGGAGAAACACCACTGATTCATTGCATCACAAACCTGGTTGACTTTTTGTAGTGCTTCTGGCTCGTCTTTTGCTGATATTACAGCTGAGGTGTCGTCTGCAAATTTTATGGTTAGTCCGGGCAATTGCAAATCATTCACGAATAGAATAAACAGTAGCGGGGCAAGAATAGATCCCTGTGCAGCACCTATGTTCATCTCATACTCCGACGAGGTGCAATTCGCCACTTTCACCATTAATTTCCTTTCTGTTAGGAATGACATAATCAGGTTTAATGCGTTTCCCCTTATGCCGACTGCCCAAAGTTTTTCTTCCACAAAGGTCAGGTTCAGAGTATCGAAAGCCCTAGTAAGATCGAAGAATACACCCACTACGATACGATCCAAGTCCAGTTCCTTGTGTATGAAATTCACAATTTGAAAGGAGGCTGTCTCTGTCGACCTGTTTTCCCAAAATCCATGTTGGTCATCATGGATTATTCCAAACGAACGTAGGAAGCTTATAAGTCTCTCGTATAGACAGCGTTCAAAGGGCTTTGAGAATATGCTAAACATAGCTATTGGCCTGTAGTTATCCAGGTTTAGATGATCACCTTTTTTATATACCGGTATCACAGTAGCCAGTTTTAGTGCTGAGGGAAACGTTCCGCTATTAAAAGAATTGTTTATAAGTATTTTAATTGGCTTGGCTATCTCTTCACAAACTCTCTTCAGCACCTTTGTAGGTATACCGTCAAATCCAGTTGATGTTTTATTTTTCAGAGACATTATTACTCTCTTGACATTTTCATCTGTTACTGGCTCTAAATATATAGTATTTGGTTGTGATTTCGCAACGGTCGGATTTTTTGAAAGTTGATTTTTGAAATGATCATTAATTTTTTTCAGCAATTGTTGTGAAGTATTCTCCAAAAGCCTCAGCAATCTCCTTGTTCTCAGTCAATCTACTTCCATCAACTAATAATTGAATTGGTTTTGTCTGATGTTTTCTACCAAGTTCTGAATTTACAATGTTCCATATTTCCTTAGATTGGTTTGTAGATGTCTCAATTCTGTTCTTGTTGAAATGTATTTTTGTATCGTTGATTAGTTTTTGTACTCCTTTTTTGACTCTCTATAATATTGCCAGATGTCGTTATTGTTTGTCTGTTTAGCAAGATAGTAGGCGTCGTTGACTCGATTTTTTTCTCTGTAATATCTTTTGTCATCCAGTGGGGTGTTGCTTTTCGGGGAGTAAGTTTTCTTTCGGGGCAGGTGTTGTTGAAGTGCCATAAGAATATATTTATAAAAGTTGTTTAGAACTTAATCTAAGTGAATTTACAAAGTTTAAAAATTTAAAAACATTTTTTTTTGTTTTTTTTCTTTTAATTTTTAGTAAGTTTTGCTTTCTAGCAAGTTTTCTCTGCCAACAGCTAATAAAGAATTTTAACTGGATTATCCTCACTCCAAAAAATGTTTAAAAGTAGCCTGACAATGTTTAAATTTTTAAATTTAACTTAAAATTCATAAGATAAACTTTAAGAAACATATATTAAAAATTCACAAATTCAAATAAATACTGACACAAAAATAGTAAAAAAAAACATGTAAAATTTTGACTTATTTAATAAAATACCAATGAAATCGTCATTAGGCATGTCTTAAAAAAAAACCTAGTCTAGGTCATATTATTTATTTTATTAGTTGTATGCTATATTTTATATCTTTTATTTGACTTGTGTAAACCTCTGCTGTATTTTGACACGAATAAATTGAGTATTTGAGTATGTCTCAAACTAAAATTTTCTCCGGAATCAGCGAATTAAATTATTTTGATGGTTGGAAACTAGTTTCCTATGAAAGATTCTACCTATGCGAACATATTTATAGTTTTAATGAAATGCGCATGCGTCAGAAGGTTGCTAATAGTATTTCGGGAGAATTTGTAATATAATGGAATTTAATTACCCTCAAGTTGTTAGTACATCTGGTAAAGCAGGCGATTTGTTAATTCCATATGTTTTTTAAAAATCATCGCCATAGGAAATCACATGTGAATTTTGATACCTTTAAATATTTGCTCTATTTATTTTACAACAAAACTGTATTAGACTATTTTAATAACATTGATAAGTTAAGTTCATACCCTAAATTTTGGAATATTCTAATAATCCAATAATAAGTTCTCTAAGAAAAACTATTTGTAAAATTGTTGCATACTGGATACATAAAGTAATAAATCCACCACTAATAAATAAATAACGAATAACTAATAGAAAGTGAAACGTCAAATAAAAAATTAACAAGACATTTTATTCATTATTGGTGGATTCATTAAGGTATGTATCAGGTACTCAACGATTTTACAAATAGTTTTTCCTAAATAATATTTAATTGGATTATTAGAAAATAACAAAATTTTGTGTGTAACCTTATTCTTTCTACGTCTTCAAAATAGTCACTACAGTTTTGTTGTAAAATCAATAGGTGCCAATATTTAAAGGTAATCAAAATTTACATGGGATTTCCTATGGTCAGTCTGGCAATGCATCAACCGATATGTTTTTTTTTATTTATCTTTATGACATCTCACGAAGGCTTATGCCTAAATACCAGTGTACCGTGAGTGCCGGGTTACTGGATATTTAACCCCATATTGTCGTGTTCCATCGACGTTATCCAAGCACTGAAACATGCAGTTGCATTTCACAGCACCTTTTAGACAACGCGGTAGTGCCAGCACGGACGTTATTTGTAAATAACTACTACCTAGAAAATGGCAGAATACTACACAGTGGTTTGCCATTGCCAACTGTGAGGTGACAAGCTATTAAAATCCGATGTCCGACTCCGAGATTCGAACCCGGATCGCTGCGGTAAGAGGCTGACACGCTAGCCTCTGCACCACTGCTCGCCACATATTTGTTCAATTTATTTCAACTACTGGTATTGTTTCATTATTTAACATATTTTAATTAGTAAGCTCCTTAGTAACTAGCCGTGTTTAAAGCAATCTAGTTTAGAGTCATTTTAAAGGTAACAACTGAATAGTGACTAAATGACGATTTATAAAGAAATACACTAAACTTTATTCTCATATAGCAGTGAAGTCCCTTTTATGAAAGAACAAACCTTTAGATGTCTTCCTAATACATTTTGTCATAGCAAAGTAAAACCACAAGAAGATTTAAATTTACTGTATTCCCCTAAAATAACAAGGAACTCCAATTATTTAAAGGTGAATAGAAAATTGCCATATTAAGGTACTCATTAGATATTTGGGGTCAAGGGAAAACACGTGTATAATAACCTAAAATAGAAAACAGTATTGGTTTTAATTTAAATTTTCATAGTTTGACTGGTGCTTTTAAGATATTGGACATATGTATATTTAATATTGTTTTTACCACTAAAAAGCAAGATACTTACTACGTTTTTCAGTGTAAATTAAGGCTTTATATTGATATAAAATAGAAAGTTGCTAATTTAATTAGATGTTCATGTGTCGTGTATACATTTGACCTAAGTTATTTATGAAATGAACAATTTATTCTTTATTTAAAACGCATTTTGAATCAGTTTGTCTTCCATTAAAAATAAAATGGTTTTGACATAAAAGGATGCTTAAAAAATATGTCTGCACTTAAAAAGTATTAATTGACATATGGCGATCAACAAGATTAGGTAACGATTAGGTCTTGCAGATCGAAGTAGTTGCAATTTTCTGTAAGGAAGGGCCAAAACATATTTAAAACGCTTTTATTCATTTAGTAAACGAATTTATATATTGTAGTGGTTACAAAAATTGCTTAAAATATTCCCCTTTAGGTTGTTTGCTTATTAGTACTTGTAGATTATTGTTTTTTTTTTTTGTTGCAATCTGTGTTGTTATGCAATTTTGCAAATATTCAATTTGTGTAATAAATTTATTTTGATAAACTTGAATATCTTATATATGGTGTTTGTCAACTGTGATGCCTAAATGCTAGGGTAGGATTTTTTCACCAAAATAAGAAAAAAGTTCATACAGCATGTCTACCTTGGTGCCTACTTAAGTTTGCACCATATGGGAAACTTTTTTATTATTTTACAAAAAAAAATCTATTTAAAAAGTTCTGCATGATGTAAAACCTGCATAATCATCAGATAATAATTTTTGCAGTGGTATACGAAGTATGTCGAAAAATATGAATTCTGCTCAAGGGAAAAGTACCTTTATTTTTAACAATATCGATTTTTTTATACAAAAAAGTTGTTTTTATAAAAAAAATTACTTGCAAATATGCAAACTTGACTATTTACTAAAAGAAATAAAGTTCGGTTTTCACCATGGGGATTTTTTTATTATTGATTTTACGAAAAGAAAATATTTTTATAAAAAGTTCTGCTTGGCCTAAAACCTAAAATTCAATCATAAGATATTAATTTTTTGCAGTGGTATAAGAGGTATGTCAAAAAATGTTAATAATGTTAAAAATGTAAATAATTAATTTTCATATTTGTAAGTTGTTTTTTATTCTAAACATTTTTTTTATATAAAAAAAATCTTGATATTGTTAAAAATAAAGGTACTTTTCTTTTTAAGCAAAATCAAATTTTTGACATACCTCGTATAACACTGCAAAAAAATAATATCTGATGATTGCATTTTAGGTTTTAGGCTTAGCAACATTTTTATAAAGAATAACTTTTTTCGTAAAATCAATAATAAAAACAAATTCCCAATGATGAGAACTGAAGTTTATTTTTTTAGTAAATAGTTACAATTGCGTATTTGTAAGTAATTTTGAATTTTAAATAACTTTCTTATACAAAAATTGATATTGTTAAAAATAAAGGTACTTTTCCCTTGAGCAAAATTCACATTTTTCAACATAGCTCGTATACCACTCCAAATAATTAATATCTGATGATTGCATATTGGGTTTTAGGCCATGCAGAACTTTTTATAACAAATAACTTTTTTCGTAAAATCAATAATAAAAAGTCTCCCATATGGTGCGAACTTAAGTAGATACGCTGTATAAACATAAATCAGCAAATTGTTTATTAAGATACATGGTGTTACAGTTGTTAAGGAAAAATTGGTTTTTGTAAATATCTTACATATTATTTACCAAATTTGTTATTGTGGTAGTACCTGAATGAATATTTCTAACAAAAAAGGTCTATAATATATAATGTAAATATGCTGTTATAATGTGTGAAATTTATGTATTTTGTTTGGTTTAAGAAAACTGAAATAAAATCCAGTTAATTGCATATTTCAAGACTATAAAAGAAATCTTTAAGATGTTTTTTCTCTTAAAAATTAGGTTTTATAATTGAAGGGTATGTCGGACAACGTTCTAACCGCCAAAAGTTAAGTTTTGAGGAAAACGAAAAAAACGCTTTTATATTTTTCTTTCAATTAAAAAAAACTACAAAACAAGGTTGCTTACTTGGGTATTTTAATGTATTTAGAATAAACATCTTATTATGAACCTTTAATAAGAAGTTCTGAAGGTAAGAAAAAAATCCCTAAAACGTTTTATATACATGTCACAACGTTTTTACACGGAAACAAGTCTCTACCTTGTTATACGTTTAATGGGTCAAAGATCTTTTATTGTGAGATGCCTAGAGAGAGGACAGTATGGCTTTAAACAACTTTTAGGTTTTTATAAGAATTACCATGATTTAAGGGATTTCATTTTGTGAGGGCTAATTGCCTCCCACAGCCCTCCCTTTTATCGAGCCTTTGCTGTTGACTTAACTAGGACATTGGCACACTCTAATGAAATATAGGAGAGTTTTTTGCCAGGGTACATAGAACGTTTTTACGGGGATATAAAGATGTTTGTAATCGCTTTAACATTTTCACAAGGACAAAATTGTGAGAGATTTGCGTGAAACGGTTGGGGCTTATGTGTATGGGTATAAAGAACAATTTTTTTTAATGGAAATCCAATTTTAGACCAGACTGTCGGTTAGAACGTTGTTCCGGCATACCCTTCAATTGCTCACCAGTTTGCTAACAGCAATATCAAAACACTTAATTAAATATCATTTAACAAAAATTTGCGTACCCACGTTAGTATAAACTTTTTTTCTTCCAGATAGCTTACAAATTCATACAAATTCTATTATCTCTTAAAATATGCGTCATTTTGAAAAATCGATATCTTAAAATTAATAAAAAGGATTTAAGAAAAAAACCCACACTTAATTTATGAACCTCACAAATAACTTTGAAACAAGGAACATTGGAACATTGAGTGCAAAAAATATTACTGATATACTATATTAATGAAATAAGGTGTTGCAGAAATTAAAGAATTTCCTAGTTATTTATTTAAGCCTAACAAAAAACCTGTTACACTAGCTTTTCTTAAAACATGCATGTTGTGTTTCTAGGATCATGTGTAATACAAACGGTAAAACGTGATTTTTGCTTTGAATTATTTAAGTTTTATTGATTTTCATGTATAGCAAATTTTTGTCTGGTAAGAGTAACAGACGTAAATTAAAGATGCCTTTTATATCCAATTAAAATATATTTTTATATAAAACTTATTTTCTGTAATTTTTGGTTTTTAACAGAGGTGTTTTATTTAAAAGTGATATAACATAAAAATACAGCAAACTCAATTTACAAATAAGCCCCTTGTATAAAATTAAATTTGATTTAAAATTACTCCAGATGTTTTTGTGCCTATTAAAAACCATCCACTAAGTAAATACATTTTCTTAGAAAAAGAAAAAAAAGAAATTTAAAAAAAACACCTTCATCTCTATAGTCCGGGAGGTAGCAATGTTGAGAAAACAAGAATTTTAGGTTGGCTGATTTTTTGATATGTTGTTCTCCTCCTCTTTCGGGTAGATCCTCGGCTGGCCGTAGAGGTTGCGTTGACGCCCAGCTGTGACCTTGACATTTAGAGCTGTCACTGATATGTAAAAAATGCAGACCTTGGCCATATATTATCGTTCCAAGTTTCATCAAAATATACCGAACGGTCCAGAACTATTATAAGAAATAATAAAAGTAGCTGACATTAAAAAAATATGTTTGGTAAACCTATCTTAAGATAAGAAATTGAAAATTAGTTTTCTTAAAATGTTTTCAAAATCTTGAATTACCTGTACAGGTAGAACGCGAACTAATAAACTTATCTACCGCCAGCCAGACAGCCAAGGGTCTATCCAGAGAGGAAGGGGAACAACATCAAAAAATCAACTGACCTAAATTCTTTTTGAAAACGTTGCTACCTTCTATACCACTAAAATCTGTCTATTTTTGTACAAATACCCAGTAAAAAATATTGATCACCGATTTTTTTAAACAAGATTTCAACATCTATCTTATTTTTATAACATTTCATCACATTTTTTAAATTTTTCGCCATAAAAATTCCTAATTGTTACAACCTTTAGTGTGTTTGTAAAATTATGTAATTTGTGTAAGACTATTGTAGACTAGATTAGGCCAAAAAAATAATAACGTTTTTTTTTTAATATTTGGAAATTATTAAGGGGACAAAAAATATTGTGAAAGTTTGGGCCTTTAACATTAATATTTTATTATAAGTCTGTCATAGCAACTTACAGTTTTTTGTATTTTTTTATTACGCAAAACACGTTAATTTAAATTTTTGTTAGTACTACCATAGAGTAAGGAAATTATAAGAGTTATCATGGAATAGCCGATTTAAGGACAGGTCATGCGAAAACTCCCAATATAATTTTATTCGTTTCTCGTTGAAATACCGCCAGTTAGTCATTTCAGTAAGCTTACGTGTCTCCCCACCGCTGATGTTACACGAGGCGAGGCTTCGACCGACGCATTTAAAGTGTAAACTGGAAAAATGACAAGCCTGCCGCAAAAGCGGTACGAAAATTTTAGCATGTCATGGTTTCTCTTATCCGTAGGTATGTTACTTTATGGTACTACAAATATCAATGTTTTTATTAATATTATAAAAGGAAATTTGATGTGATACAAAGAAAAAAGGCCACTTAACATTTTTGCCCAATTACATGGAAAAGGCTTATTTGACAATTTAGGAAAAATGCTTTTTGTAAAAAACGATTTGCGAGTTTTGCATAAAAAAAAAATGTTGTCAGAAAACTGTTGGTTTTGATGATAACCTCTTAGCATTAAGGGCTCAAACCTTTACGAAATTATTTTTTGTTACCATAAGCAATATTTTCGACATATTTTTCAAAAACATAAATAGTCGTTGTTTTTGGCCCAGTCTAGTATACATGTTTTCTTTGCATTAAAAAAAATTAACACCATTTAAATTTAACCCTGTTAGTATCATGCTTTTTTTAAATGTAATTTATTCGTCTCCTTAAAACCATTTGTCAACTTTTATGTTCTATTTGTCTCCCTACGTTGTGTTTGTCTTTAGCAGTCTTGTCTTTTTTCAGGCACGTAGTATTTGGTTCCGTCGTTGAAGGCATGGACGTAGTTAAGCAAATTGAAGCCTATGGTTCACAATCCGGTAAAACCATTAAGAAAATCGTCGTAGCAGACTGTGGTCAACTATAATTTTTTTTACCAGTTACATCTACAATTTTAAGCGTATGATTCACTATAATTATTAATTAACCCTGTCCTTCCCCTTTTATTGTGAATATAGGGTCTACCAAAATAAAAATATGATAATACCTTTTTGTAAAACCACATTTGAATTTACATCCAATTGTCTTGGTACTTTGTCTATTTTTATCGATTGTTCATTTAAGTGTACTCATTGTTAATAAACCCATTTATAATACTTTCTAAGGTAATTTGTAATTTGTGTTAGGAAAGTACATATTTTTAGGTGTAGGTTTGGTAGACATTTTCATATATTCCATTCCATCTCAACAGGTATTTAATAAATCCTAAGAGAAACAATTTACAAATTAATTATTAATAACTTTGATATCTAGTTGGCGTTTGTTGTCTTTTTCATTTTATCTAATGGTAGTGAATCCAGGAACACATTTACCGATAATCCGTAATAAAGTCAGTTTATTTATAAAAATAACTTTTTGTTTTTGTTGGTTAAAGAGGTTTTATTGTCGTATAATTTTTTCCCTTTGATCAGTATCCTGAATCCGCTACTTTTACAAAATATGTGCATTTATAGGTAACTTTATTCTGCGTCAAAGAAATAAACTTACAGTTTAAATACATATCGTTTTATTATCTTATTCCACTTAATCTTAGCTGATTTCCAACCTTTTCCTATTTATTTGAGAAACTTTTAATGCCTTGACAGAAATTCATTTCGAGAAAAACGCGTTTTAAAAAACGGTTTTACATACAGCGCGGTGCGGCACGTTCACTTAAATTTAATTCTCTCCTAACACCGAAACGTTTTTTTTTTTTTAAACTGTAGGAACACATTCCATAAATTACGTGAGACATTTTAGGGAGGGGGGAGGGGTCGAGGAAAATCTCACTAAAACTCACGTTTGGGGGGGTCTGTGAAAATGTCACGTAATTTTTGTGTAGGTAGAAAGGGGAAAAATAAATTTTGGGGCAGACCTCCCCCTTCAGGAAAATGTGATATATTGTTGGTTTTTGGAATGGAGGACTTTTTGGAATAAAGAGTTTTGTATTCACATCATAAATCTTACGTGAGATTAGATAAGGGGAGGGGGTTAAAGAAAATCTCACCAAGGGGGAGGAGGGGTCCAAAATATGAAAAAAACACCTCACGTAATTTATGGACGCCCCCTATTGTGGTTATACTAAGAATTTATGAAATTTAAAAGAAATCAATATTTTGAACCATCTAAACCTATTTCCCCCCTTAAATCCGCCACTAGTGCACAATATTTACATTTATAATTCTTCAGATCTGCGTCTAACAAACATCAAGTCTAAATGTATCCGTTTTTAACACGCTTTTATTAACTTGGGTTGTAACTATCCATCTATCTATCTATCTATGTAACGGAATCTTTGAGCCTAATTTTTACCAACTTCCAGCTATTCGATTTCTTTGAAACTTTGCACCCGTATTAAGGACCCATGACAATGCAATAATCTGCAAACAGTATCCGGGTATCCTGGTTAGGATCGCCAGGAAAAAAGAATTCCTTTATATTATAAAAACAACACCTGTGTTGCCATCTTTTGGCAACATCCCAAACTTTCTCAGGAACTTTAGCTACTCTTGACAAAATGGCGAAGGAATTTTTTAGTGAATAAACTGGAGCATTTTTACATACATACATGCATATCGAACTAAAAAATGAAAAATAAATAATAGTTTAAAAACTAAAAAACTAAAAAACACGCTTTTATATGCAATCGAACTAAAAATTAGAAAATAATTTTTCATTAAAAAAATATTGTCACTTCAGAGTAAAAAGCGTGGAGTGCATTTTACTATTTTTTCATAACTTTTCCCTCATAGATATTGGCAAATATAATAATTATAACATTTAATATATTAAGCACCCCACGCTTTTTACTCTGAAGTGACTATATTTTTTTAATGAAAAATTATTTTTTAATTTTTAGTACGGTTGCATATAAAAGCGTGTTTTTTTAGTGTTTTTAAACTATTATTTATTATGTCCTGATTCCTCCCCGATAATCTTATACCTTTCCCAAGTCCCTATCATTTAAAAAGTTTTATTAATGCAACTAAAGTAAGTTTTACTTTTTGATAGAAGTTGGTTCATAAAGAAAAAGTTGCTCTAATCGTGTACCTACACTTTAAAAGAAATCTACAAGAGGTTAAAGAAAATAGGTTTTTAGGTATACAGTGTGTCCCAGGATGGTTGTTACAAGAGAACAAATGGACAAAAAATGTTTTTTAAACGATCATATCAAACAAGTCGATGGGCATCTCCATAAATTCAGTCACGAGAATTCGATCGAGTTTACCTTCGGCAATAGACAGAAAAACGAAAGTTTCCGAAGGTAAACCCGATCGAATGTCATAGCTGAATTTATGGAGGTGCACATCGACTGTTTGATATGACTTGCTCGATTTAATCGAATCGAGTGTCGTGATCTCCCTGCTGGTCGCATGGTCCAAAAATTCAAAAATTTTTGGTTCATTTGTCCTCTTGTAACACCTATCCTGGGACACATCGTATAAAAGGAATCTATGATAAACACACTAACTAGAACTAACCAGGACTAAACATGACCCACCCAATGCCAATCAATCAAATTACACGTCCCTGTGCTTTTTATTACTGTAGTCTCGCTGTCAGTTGGGTGAAAAGAGTAAATTTTGTTAAAGGATGTAATTGCAATTTTTAATCTCCCTCGTATTACAATAATATTTGTTTAACGTCACACAATAGGTGGCGCTAGTACTTATAGAAGAAAACAATGGGTCTAGTACCTTTCTCTCTTGCGATCCTCACTTGGTTTTTTATGGGATCACCGTGGAAGTGCACTCTTTCAAATTAAAAAATCTAAAGTTGGTCCACAATTGACGAGTATTTGCGTACCATACAAAAAAAAAAAAAAGTGTTAAAAACCAACATTTTTTTCTTCGATTTTTTAATTTTAGGGGTAAAAAAATTTGGTATAACCATGTTATGGATTTGCGGAAAAGAAACATATCCGTTAAGGTGTGACTTCACTTAGCGAACGTATAAGGCCGAATGGGCAACAAACGTATGCGTTCGTTTAGTGTAGACGTAAATATTTAAATTATAAGGAGTGATTCATTTGGAGGTAAATTAAAAATATATATATATATATGTATATATATATATATATATATATATATATATATATATATATATATATATATATATATATATATATATATATATATATATATATATATATATAATACGGAAGAACTATACAGGGTGTTTTACAACTTATCCAGGGCTAATTCTACAATAGAAATATGAAAAACTTCATATAAAATATGTCCTAAACGTCTTAGTTTTTAAACTACAGGGTGTTAAAAAAAGTTATTATAAAAAAGTTAAGTTTTTTAAAATAACTTTTATACCATTTTAAATATTTTGAAAAATTTAACGGACGCCTCCTATGCCCCAAAACACATCTTTTGGCATACAAGAAAAATGTAATTTTTATCAGTGTCGTCCGTGAGAGAGGTTTATGTTAAATATTTTTTAATTAAAAAAATGGTACGCCACTAAATTTTCCTGAAATAAAAATTATTTTAAAATTCCCATTAGGTTTGGAACAAAATTTGATCTCTTGACTTTCTTTTAATTGATGCACGGTTTTCGCGTAAATAAATAAAAACCATTTCTGGGCACGGGCAATTCGTATACATAATATCAAATTCTACAGTGAAAAAAAATTACCTTCGATATTTATTTTTTATTTAGATAGGGATTTAACCATGCCGATAATTATTTATTTACGCGAAAACCGTGCATCAAATAAAAAAAAAGACAAAAGATCAAATATTTGTGTCAAACTTGATGGGAATTTCAAAAATATTCTTATTTTAGAAAAATGCAGTGGCGTACCACTTTTTTCTGAAAAATATTTACCTTAAAACCCTCATGAACGACACTTGCAAAATTATTTTTTTTCTCGCATGTCCAAAAATGTCTCTTGGTCCATAGAAGGTGTCCCCGATTTTTTTTTAATGTCTAAATTGGTATAAAAGTTATAAAATACACATTTTTTAAAAAAAATTTAATATCCTAAAATTCAAAAACTAAGACGTTTATATATATTTTTATTGTAAAATTAGCCCTTAAAGTTTGTCGGTTAAGTTGTGAAACACCCTATATCTTACATTTTTTTTTAAGATTTTGGCTTTCAAATGTTGGCTTCACTACGCCTAACATGGTCTGTTCTTAAGCTCCAGTTTCCGAGCGCCAAATTAATTCGTCAGAATCACCACGTACACTCGCAGCTACTGCCGCTATATTTTCTGCACTACGTGCTGGATGTTGCTCATTTGGTCAAGAATTATCGAATAATAAAAAATTGGAGTTTAAATTTCTATAATGGTACAGCGAATAGTCGGCTCAGTACGCCGATTATGCGTGGACCATAAGTTCCCAAAGCGCACGAAACATATTTCGGAGAATGATGATTTTTCAAAATACAGTTGAACAAGCTTAGACGTTGCGCCGGGGGCTAAGTCTTTCCAGGATAAATTGTTAAACAGTACTGAAGACGAATACTATGATAGTTTGAAATTTGGACCCTCTTATCTATCCAAAAATATCTACTAGAAAAAGTACTTCTAAATGAATCAGCCCTTAGATAAGGAGGTAATTACCCCCTCCCCCAGAAATGTTAAAAAATGTTTTAAGTGTTGTAAAGTAGCATGTTTAAGTTGGGAGCGTACTTTTTATTGTTTTTTTGGTTGATATTGCACAATAGAACATGTTTTAGTGCAAATAAAGTCAGTAAATATGTATATTTAAGGTGGGAATATTAGGCTCTTATCTTTATAACACCTAATCCTGTAAAACTTTTGCAATCTTCATATTAAATAATAATCTTAACAAGAGAGCCACAATTGGACCAAAAGATAATTAAAATACAGATACAAATGTCAAACTGAGAGTTGAGCGTCATTATGAAAAAGAAATTAAATGTAAAGGGGGTCTTGGTGGCACATTACTTTAAAGCCCCTCGACGAGTACTTTATAACCCCAGACTATAAGGTCAATACCTCTACCTACCACAAAATAACAGTACTTTAAAATTACCTGAATACCTGATTTAGATGCCCATATTTCCAAAACTAATAAAGTTAGATATATTTAATGTGGTATTTTCCATGTATTTTCTTAAAGGTCTTAAGGTAACTTAATTAGTTTCGGAAATATGGCCGTCCAAATGAGGTATTCAGGTAATTTTCAAAGTGCCGCCCTTTTTGTAGTAGGTAAAGGTATTGACAATATATTGTGGGGTTATAAAGTACTCGTCAGGGGCTTTAAAATGATATGTCACAAGACCCCTCTTTCCATTTAATTATTTTTTAAAAAGGGGCCAGCTCTCAGTTTGACATTTATAGCTGCCATTTCTTGTCTAATATTTGGTTTATGTTTTCTTACTAAAGTCCTCAAATTTTCATGCAAAAATACCAAACAATTCAAAAGTTAGGAGTCTGTCTTGAATTTAGACAAGCACTGTATATTGTGCTTTTATAAAAAAAAACAAGCAATAAAATATTAAAAGATTGCTTTGAGCCGTCTCAGTAACCAGATGATTCTTTAAAATAAAGATCATGCAAATCGGTGTAGTAGAACAGTAAACTTTGTGTGTGGTTTATTGAGGTGAGGACCTTTTTTTGGTCCTCAAAAATTTTTAACGATAAGAAGCCTTACAGAAGTACCTACATTGCTTAGAGCATCACAGAGTCCAAATCCGGCTCTGTCTTTAATCTGGGACTTCCCGCTAGTGTATTTTCCGCTCCGTTAGACACACACACAACAACAAGTCGAGCAGTAGATTAATTACTTATAACATGGGCCTTAATAAAATTTTATATCATTAATGTTACTATGGTGCGGATACTGACCCACCAATTCCGCCATCACCAGCCACTGCCGGTTCTTTTCCCACTGCTTTCGAACATTTTAAAATAATATACAAGGTGCCTGACTATTTTTTGACCCATTTTAATCGCAAATAACTTTAGGACAAAAAAGTTACCAAGATAGGGTTTTCGCAAACAACTTTTGGTTGTGACATTTCTTTAAGCAAAAACAAAATGGCCGATTTTCTTATATAAAGTAACTAAAAAAAGGGCCCCCAAGCTATAGTTATTTAAAAGATGTTTTTCTTTGGACAATCTGAATTTTTTTCGGAAACCGTTTCGTTCTTAATCAATTAAGTTAGCGTGGGATCTGATTGCGCAATAAAACTAAACACTCAAAAAGTATCTTAGTTTTTTTGTATCTCCGTTTAGACTATACCCTATAATGCCAACCAAAAAACAAAAAAAAAACATTCTATACTCTGTCTACAATTAGTTTAGGTCCTGCGCCGCGACTGTTTAAAGAAATACTTTTGGCCCTTCTATAAAATTTATATTTTTCCTAAAGAATAATCGAGTATAATAATCGACTATAATAACTTATTTATATTTCCAGATGTATAGATTTATTTAAATAAGGTTGAAGTATTAAGTTTTCTTTTGTATAGCGAGTTTAATTGGAGAAATCGATAAGTAGAAAACGGTATTTCTGAGAAGTTCATATAACAGGTAATGGTAATGACCTTTTTAAGTCAATTATTGTTTAATGGAAACTAATTATGCAGCATGTTTCCACTTATTCCTGCGTTTAAAAAAAAGTTAGATATAGGGCATTTTATTCATTTATTTATTTTAAAAGAAACCATAAATAAACTGGAACTGATAGAGCACGTGTGGAGCCGAATGAAACTAAAATTGAATCAAAGAGAGGAAGAGTTTCTAAATCTGGATGAATTGGCGGTTGCAGTTAGAGAAGAATGGGAAGCTATTTCCCACAACTTTATTAGAAACTTGGTGGATAGTATGCCGAGAAGGACAGCTGAAGTATTGCGTGTACGAGGTGGTCCTACGAGATACTGAATAATGTATCGCAAATACGTCCCGACGTGGTAGTCCTAGCTAAATATACATGTTTCGTTTCCATGGTATTAGAAGATTTTTTATGTTGATCAGTTGTTAATTCTGCTTTATCAAAAGAATTAAATTATTTAATTTTGTATGGTATTTATGAGTGACCCTGTATGTTTCTGTAAAAGTTAAACCATAATTTTTTTATGTATCGGAAAAGTGTTTATCCGAATTTTTCAAGGTAATTAAGTTATGTTCAGAAAGTTCTCAAAGAACTTTAAAAATACGAGTTTAAATAGAAATCGATTATCTTTTGTTTCAGACGACTTATCAAAAAATATTAAATACGTCCCGAGATATTAGTCCTAGCTATAGTCGCAAATTATAATTTTAGTGAAAAGAAATGTTTTAGCAAAATGGGAGTATGATAAAACTTTGCAAAACTGCAACACTTTTTTCCGTGCCCTGTATATCATAGAAAATCTTAGCTTACAAAAAATCGGCAAAAAGCAGTCGAAAGTATAAGAGTTGATCTTCAAAACGTAAAAAAAATTACCAAATCCGTTTATTTATTTCGAAGTTACAGCTTATTGAAAATGGACAAAAAATTTACTGTTCCGATTAATTCTGTGACCAGTTTATAATTATTAAAAAAGTGTGGATCTAAAATAATTTTTAAATAAGAGCCTTTCGAAGAGGAGGTCTGAGCTATCATTCCAGCTTGATCGCCATCATAGCTGCTACTCATAGCTGAGCATCGTCATCAAGATACCTTAAACAAAGCTTAAGAAGATAGGAGTAGTTTTCTTGCAGCTTAATAACTTCTTTTTAAAGTTGAAGATTAGGTCAACATGTCGTAATATTAAAGTCATGAATAAATCCCTGATATTTAAAATAGTTTAAAAAGTACGCCCCTGTATAAAATTGCTTTTTTATTTTTTGGCACCAGTTAACCAATAGCCGTTACCTAAAAATATTTTAAAAAAGTTTTTTTTCTTTAATTTTTAAATATTTAACAGTAGTTCAAAAACATTAAAAACACACGTTTAGGACATATGTTTATATAAAGTTTTTTTATTTTTTGTTATAGAATCGCTCTGTAAAGCTTGTCACTTGAGTTACTGGACCCCCTGTATGTATGTAGGTAATTTGATTGAAATTGATGAAAATTTTGATGTCTATTGGTGCCTAAACGGTGAAATTTATCGACTTTTATAAGAAGTACCTAATTTTTTAAGTTTTTGATTGTCTATAAAATGGCGCCCACAGCTTTGCGATATCTGTCAAAATAAAAAGTTATGATGTAAATAAATTTTAAGTTTTAGGTAAAGTGCCCTCTGGCGGTATTTAAAAAAGTACTATTGTCTTAAAATTTTAGAATCTACAAAGCTCGATTTGTGTGCCAAATATCAATTGGATTGGTTAAAAAATAAATGCAATATGGCGAAAAAACCAATATAAAAATTGAACTTTCACGTCTTGTAACTCGAAAACGAATGACATTTTGAAAAAATTTATATGAAGCTCTACCCTTATTTTGTCAAGTAGAATCACCCCCTTAAGTTTTGTGATCGATTTTTGAATTACAACACACAAAATGCATTTTGTTTCTTTTGTACTCTTTATGGAGGCCCCTTTATGGACCCCCCTTCAACGTGATGTCCTAAGCAATTGGTTTATTTGCTTCTCCTTAAATTATTTAATTATTAAATTACAAAATTATTAGTCTGGCACTGGGTGCGCTTTACATGTAACGTCCTTAATTACTGATTTATTTCACCTTTTAATTATTAGTTTCTTTAGTTTCGGCAACATGGAACATTCATTGTTCTTTACAGAAGCGGTCGGTGACAGGAACTGGTAAGTCAATACCCGCACCATTGTTAAATATAGTAATATTTGTTAATTACTACAGTGTATTAATATTTTAACCTGGTAATTATACAGGGTGGTCGCCGAAGTATCCGAGAAACTTCGAATATAAATTCAACAATAAAAGTTAAAAAAAAATTTTTATGAACATAAGTCACAAACCTCTTAGTTTTTGGACTAGAGGGTGTTAATTTTTTTTTTTAATATTATTTTTTATAATAAATTTTATCTTAATTTAGTTATTTTTAAACAATTTGGGGAACGCTTCTTATGCACCAAAAACATTTTTGGCATACAAAAGAAATATTTTTACGTGTCGTTCATGAGAGGTTCAAGTTAAATATTTTTTTAATATTAAAATGGTGCGCCACTGCATTTTTCTAAAATAAAAATCATTTTTAAAATACCCATTAGGTGTGGAACCAATTTGATTTTCTGACTTTTTTATTACATGCACAGTTTTCGCGTAAATAAATAAAAATCATTTCTTCGCATGGTTATTTCATTTTAAAAATATCAAATTCTACAGTTAAACATCCACTTTGCTATTTATTTTCTAATTATACAGTGAGTCTCCGTAAGTTTTTGGCATATGAAAAACTTTTTATTATTAATTTTGCGAGAAAAAGTTATGCATGGTCCAAAACCTAAAATGCAATCATCAGATATCAAAATGTGTCAGTCATGTACGAGGTTTGGCCAAAAATGTAATTTTTGCTCAAGAGTAAAGTACCTGTATTTTTGCTAATATCGAAAATTGTTATATAGAAAGAATGTTTAGAATTAAAAATTACTTTCAAATATGCAATATAGTTCATTTCAAAAAAAAATTCTTTCTGCGAAAATCAAAAAATTTTCATAAAATTAATAATACAAAAGTTTCCCATATGCCGCCAACTTATGTAGATACACTGTATAGGGATTTGACCATGCCGAGAAATAGTTTTTATTTATTTACGCAAAAACCGTGCATCAAATTAAAAAAGTTAGGAGATCAAATTTGTGTCAATTTAAATGGAAATTTAAAAAAGATGTATTTTAGAAAATGCAGTGGCGTGCCATTTTTTTCTTAAAAATATTTACTTAAACCCCTCAAAAAATCAATTTTTTTCTTGTATGTCAAAAAATATTTCTTGGTGCATAGGAGGCGTCTTTCAAATTATTTAAATTGGTATAAAAGTTATTATAAAAAAACAATATTTAAAAAAAATTCAACACACTGTAGTTCAAATACCAAGACTTTAGGACAGACAGAATTTTTTTCCTAATTTTCATTGTTTAGTTTATATTTTTATAAGTTTCTCAAAAACCTCGACGGCCACCCTGTATTTGCTTTTTAGCAGATTGACACGAGCAGTGGTTTAATTACTACTATGGTGCGAGTACTGACCCACCAATTCCGCCATCACCAGCCACTGCCGGTTCTTTCCCCACTGCTCTCTAACATTTTAAAATATTATACAAGATGCCTGACTATTTTTTGACCCATTTTGATTGCCATTAACTTTAGGACCAAAAAGTTATCAAGATAGGGTTTTCGCAAACAACTTTTGGTTGTGACATTTCTTTAAGCAAAAACAAAATGGCCGATTTTACAATATAGGGCAACAAAAAACGTCACCCAAGCTATAGTTATTTAAAAGATGTTTTTCTTTGGACAATCCGCTAAAAGCCTAAATACTAACGTACCGTGGGTGCCGCGGTGAGCGTTAGTTTGTTGACACGGACTTAAATACTTAAAGATTTGGGGGGAAGAAATACCTCCGCGGGCAGCAGGTCCCACTCTCTAGAAACTCTATTGATAAAAGAACGAACAAAGTGGGAAGTTCAGGGCCTATCAAGTTGGACGGTATAGGGATGCATATGTGCGGTACCACGAGTTTCTCTATTGGGAACTGTGAGTAGAGCAATTATAGTGAACAATTATTCAGAGCAAAAGCCATGCAAGTACCTATAAAACAGCGATAAATGTTCTACAGCTTGATGATGAGCGAGAAAAGGAAGCCTTTTTGTAAGTAAAGGATTATTAATAAGGCGAACAACTCTTCTTTGAATGAAATCAAGATTGCAAAGGGTTGTTCGGGACGCCATTCCCCAGACATGAGAACAATTTCCAGAGTGGGTCGAATTTGGTATACATACATTTAAGAGAACAATAGAAGAGAGTCTTATTTTAAAATAAAAATTTATTAATCCATAGCTTATTTTGCCGTATTTTTGTTTTCTATACAATGTATGTAGCAAATTTTCGTTGTAAAATAACACTTTTAATTGCAATGCAGTCATTTTTCTAGCAATCAATAAATACATTACTTTTAAATTAGCTATAGTTTATATTACAGTTTTTTAAAAGGGAAAGATTGATTTTAAGGATTGTAGAAAAAGATTGACAGTGTTCCATTTAAAATACCAAAGTTACTGTAGATCGAAAATAAGTCATTTTGTTTTTGTGTTAATAAAATACCACAACCAAATGAAAAGAGAATTATAAGTTAAAACACTATATATCGCCACTTTGATATTTGCCGACGTTTCGTTACAAACAATTCCATCACCAGAATATTGCATATTTATTTCACCATAATACGGCCCTGAACTACATTTTTAGGTAAGAACGTAAAAAAGAGTAAACTTATTACATATTCGTAAACTTTTTATTGCAACTCATTGATATCTACCAGCGGAAATTACTTTATTAACTGAAAATTTCATGAATATTAGACATAAGATACAAAAAGGTAGACAACAAATTAGCATACATAAACAATTTGTAATACTATCTTGATGCCCATATTAAAAATAAACATAATTTAATCACTATTATAAGTGTTCAAAGAGATAACCTTCCGCCTCCATGCATTTTCTTGCTTTGTTTTGTATTTTTAATACAGCTCGATTAATTGTTCTCGCAGGAATGGCAGCGACTTCCTTATCAAATTTTGTCGTAGTACTTAAAAGTCGTGAGGTGTATTTTTAAATAAACGGTTCTTAAGATATCCCCAAAGGAAATAATCTAGGGGACTAAGATCTGGGCTCCTAGCGGACCATCTTGCAAAACCATTTATTAGGAAATATGTGGTAAAGGAATTGAGCTACGTCCCTTCCATAGTGGGCAGGAGCTCCGTCTTGCTGCTACCATATTTCCTTGAAATACTGCCAAAGGTTGATTATCTAGGGCGTCTAAGACATCATTCCTAATCAAATTTAGATATCGTTCGGAACTTAACGTCCCTCCGTAAACTAAAGGTCCAATAATTTTGTTCCTTCACATACCAATCCATACATTAAATGAAGTTCTCCCTGAATTCGTACCTGCTGGTTAGTTTTTTGTTAATAAAGTAATTTCCGCTGTTAGATATCAATGAGTTGCAATAAAACATTATGAATATGTAATAAGTTTATTCTTATTTTTTACCTAAAAATGTAGTTCAGGGCCGTATTATGGTTAAATAAATATGCAATATTCTGGTGATGGAATTGTCTGTAGGAAACGTCGGAAAATATCAAAGTGGCGATATATAGTGTTTTAAGAGTGATGAAAGGATTTAATTAAATTGAAAAAAATATCAGGTCCGTATTTAAAAAATTAAGTTGATGATGGTCACCAGAAGCCGAAAAGTCAGATTTAATATTTAATCACACTAAATTATAGAGCAGAAAAAGTGGCCATAAAAACGTGTTTTTCATTTTGAGTTATCTTAACAAATATATCTTCGGAATTTTTTAAAATGCAAAACGGCATTTTATTGAGCATCAAATTGCGCAACTTTGCTTCTATTTACCCGATCCTGCATCTCTTACGGTTTCCGAAATCCCAATGATGAGCGTCGAATTCGAGCCACCCTATACACCCTGTATATAAGGTAACGCAAAAAAACTGTGTACTACTTTAGTGATTAGTTTTTTTTTGATAACTTACTTTAAAGTATCCTCATTAGGAAACGACAGTTTTAACACGGGCGTCGGAGTTTTCGAATTTGAGCCATCAACAATTTTTCGACTTCGACAACACGTCAAACACAATGAAAAGTTGCAAAAGTTAAAAAGCGGCAAAGAGGATTCTCCTTTCTTAATCCCCAAGGATTGTTTAGTTTAGCACTCGCGCACATTTTTTTTGCTATTCGTAAAACATTTAAAATCCAAACATTTTTTAAACAAATTTTCAAAAAACTCTTTAATTTGTATCACTAAATATTTAAATAATATTTTTTGAGGAAAAATTTACCGATTAACATGTATTTAAAAGTACACTACAACCTGTGATGTGTTGTTGGTGGAAAACTCGTTTTTAAAACGAATTTTGTATAAATTAAGCGTCATTGATTGGTTCTGACCGGCGCGCTGACCTCAAGCGTCGCCGTCGCGATGTTAATGGCGTCCCAGATAACGGCGGCAACTATTACTTTTAATTTAATAGGACAGAGTTGGATTTTTGTATTTTCGTTTTTCGTTGTAATTACTGCGTGTCTACGTAAGTTGCCGGGGAACTTTTTTATTATTAATTTTACAAATAAAAGGTATTCTTTATAAAAAATGTCTGCTTGGCCTAAAACCTAAAATACAATCATCATCAGATATTAAAGTGTGTCAGGTATTTACGAGGTTTGGCCAATATTGTAATTTTTGCTCAAAAGTAAAGTACTTATATTTTTGCCAATATCTAAAATTGTTATAACGAAAGATGTTTGGAATTAATAATAACTTTTAAATATGTAATATTGTTTATTTATATATTTTTTTCTGCTTTAATCGAGAAAATTTAGGTCTGTACATTAGTGAATTATACATTTTTCCTATTTTAATAACACTGAATTTAAAAAGTAATGTACAAACCTAATTTTTCATCATTATTGCAGAAAAAAATCAAAAATATTTCTTTTTTGTAATTAAACAAAATTGCATACTTAGAAGATATTTTTATTTCTTAAAATCTTTCCTTAATAACAATTTTCGATAGTATCAAAAATACAGGAACATTTCTTTTAAGCAAAAATATATTTTTTGGCAAATCTTGTAGAAAAAAAATGATATTTGATGATTGCCTTTTAGGTTTTAAACCATGAAGATTTTTAAAAAAAATAGCAGTATAAAGAAAATATTATTTAAATCTGGGTCCCAAAATGCATATTTTTCTGATACAGGTTGTTCAACTCCCTTGGAATGTTATTCATATCTGAGGCATGGCGTCCCCCACAACCCTAAGCATTCTTAATTCCATCCAAAGAAGACCTATTCGTCTCATCATTGATTCTTCACTTACAGAAAGGCTTCCCTCTCTTGCCCATCGTCGGACTGTGGGGGATTTATCGCTTTTTTATAGGTACTTTCATGGCTTCTGCTCTGAAGAATTGTCCAGAATAGTTTCTCCACTCGCGGTTCCTACCAGAGAAACTCGAGGTGACGCGCGTATGCATCCCTATACGGTCCAACTGGACAGGTCCCGAACTTCCCACTTTGTTCGTTCTTTTATCCCTAGAGTTTCTAGATTGTGGAACCTGCTGCCCGCGGAGGTCTTTCCTTCCCCCCAAATCTTCAAGTATTTAAGTCCCGTATCAACAAACTCCCTCTTACCCTGCTTAAGACACCCACGGTACGTTAGTATTTAGGCTTTTAGCCTTCGTGGTTTGTCCAAAGATAAAAATTATTAATAGTTTAAAAAAACTAAAAAACACGCTTTTATATGCAACCGAACTAAAAATTAGAAAATAATTTTCATTAAAAAAATATTGTAACTTCATAGTAAAGCGTGGGTTGCTTAATATATTAAATGTTATAATTATTATATTTGCCAATATCTATGATGGAAAAGTTATGAAAAAATAGTAAAATGCACCCCACGCTTTTTACTATGAAGTTACAATATTTTTTTAATGAAAAATTATTTTCTAATTTTTAGTTCGGTTGCATATAAAAGCGTGTTTTTTAGTTTTTTAAACTATTAATTATTTTTCATTTTTTAGTTCGTTATATCAATTAATTTTTTAAAAATAAATGCTCCAGTTTATTCACTAAAAAATTTTTTCGCATTTTGTCAAGAGTAGCAAAGTTTTCAGATTGACTTTCTGAAAATAACCTAATATAAAATTTGAGTAAAATCGATTCAGATCGAACTCTTGAAATAGCCGGTGGTTGGTACCACTGGGACGTACAGGTGACAGATGACACTTGGTGGTATCAAGCAGTGGTTATAATAATATACTGGATTTTTTTTGTTCCTGGCGATCCAAACCAGGATAACGGGATACTGTTTGCAGATTATTGCATTGTCATGGGTCCTTAATACGTGTGCAAAGTTTCAAAGAAATCGAATAGCTGGAAGTTGGTTAAAATTAGGCTCAAAGATTCCGTTACATAGATGGATAGATAGATGGATAGATAGTTACAACCCAAGTTAATAAAAGCGTGTTAAAAAGGGAAGAAAATGCGTTTATTGGTGTTTTACGGACTCTCTTGTCAAAAAGTAAGATAACAAGTTTAAAGGAGCAAGTTCGGCATCTTTTACGAAGACATTTAGGAGAAATTGTAGATCATTTAATCATATGTTATGTGTTTTGTCTTATTTTTATGATCTTTGCAAAAAATTAAAAACTTAAATTTTTAGTAAAATACCTGTTTTTGGCTTATTTAAAACTTTTTTCTTTGTAAAAACAGTTGGACAAGTCGGGAAAAACTGCATCCCTGCATTCGGTTTTTAATGACTTTTTATAAAGTTTTTTAATTTGGTTTAAATAATGTATAACACTAAAAAATATAAAATAATTCCTGATCTGTGTTTTTATTTTGAACTAGCCACAAAAAGTAACGTCAACAAAATTTTATTTCAATATTGATTCGTAATTATGCTACATGTTACTCATTTTTTGTTATTAATAAAATTACCATTTTTTACAATACTAATGTGTGTTTTTATTATAAAAGTGTGACAGAAAAATATGTAAATCATACTTTACTGTGTTATGAAGGTTGTTTTTATATTGTAACTTATTCACAGCTTAAAACGGTTCTGTTGTTAAGAATAGAAGACGTCGTGACCCCATTTCTTATGCTAAGAAGTTTATTTTTATTTAAATACCAATTAAAGCACAAAAATATAGTTTACGTCATTTTATGGCGCTTATTTGCATATAGCTATGCAAATGTTAGATTCGTTTGTTTTTATATTATCATTAAAAAAATTGAAATGTTTTTTTTTAACAAATAGCTACTTGATTATTTAAGACAAAGAACAAAAAAAAATAATAGTAGTAGTAGCATCTACTACTATTAAGAGAACAGAGGTGGAAAGTGTTTCATTACTGGATGGTAATTAGTTGGGTACTCGCCAAAAATGAAATAAAAGTACTAAAAACCAAAAAAAAAATAAAAAAAGAAAAAAGATACTTTAAAATCGACGTTTCGGTGGCAAATCTGCCACCGTTGTCAAGATAAATTGAATTCAAATAATAAGAATAAAAAATTTACTATTATTGTTTATATTACAAAAAAGATGAAGAGTTAGTTAATTTTTAGTCTTCCTGAAGATACTTCAGTATCAAGCAAAGGCAACCAAGTGTTATTTAAATTAACTGAAATTGATGCTACACAATTATCTTTATTTAATAATATATACGCACTTTCTTTGATTTTACGTTTTTTAGAACAAGTTTCCTTTGCTAAAATACTCGAAGCATCCCAGTTTATTCTATGATTGTTATCAAATGCGTGTTGGCAGATTTTTGATTTATGAAATTCTGTGTTTTTAATATATGATCTGTGTTCTTTTATGCGTTAGGCTAATGGTCTACAAGTTTCACCTATATAAAACTTATTGCATTCGCAAGGTATTTTATAAATGACATTTTTTGTATTTTCATTTAAGTTGTATGGTTTTGTTTTTGTTAATTGAGATCTGATAGTGTTTTGTGTTTTAAAGATTGTGCTAATATTAAATTTATGTGCTATTCGTTAAATTTTATTTGATAGTCCGGGAATTTATGGTAAAAATAAATTTGTAATAGGTCTATTTTGATTTTGTCTTATAACTTGAGTTTCAAATTCAAGAAAACAATTATTTATAAAATCAAGAGGACGTTTCATTACTGTCAAGAAAAAAGATGGTTTGCAGAGGAGCGGAGTGCCGAGGTAAACCATTTCTTGAGACAGTAATGGAACTTTTTACCAAGGTTTGTTAGACCAGGTCGTATAGGCGCCAATGTATCAAAAATTATTCTTATAGATTTTTTTGCAGAATCATGTTCAGAATAAAATGTTAACTACGACAAGCCATGATGGCAGCTCGAATTTTGGTCGGAATTTTTTTAAACCGCAATTGTTTTGACAGTTAATTAAAAAAATGCATCTAATAACATTTTATTTTCGTTTTTGCCTAATTTTCCACTGCAAACTACTCTTTACATTTTTTCGAAAAATTAATATTTATCAAATTAAATTCATTTAAACAATTGAAAATAAACAATTTAGCCCAACTTTACCATTCAAATAATCTATAAGAGTATGAAAAATTTCACATGTGTGTTTTTTATGGAATCTTCGAACTTTTTTCACAATTGTTAGAGTAAGCTGATTTGATATATTTGAAGTCTTAGATATATTTTTTATTTCTTAACAAAGTGTATTTTCTTGTTTATAATCCCCAAAAATCTTTGCACATTTTCTCTATGTTATGGTCTCCATATAAACCGTATCCAGATCGGCCTGGTGTACTCTTATACCGCCGCCAGACATTGGCCCAACTACTCTCTCTCTCTCTCTATTTTTATCTTGGTTTTGGTCCCTTCAGGTCCAATCCACCACTCTCCCCTTCCAGACTATGCTTTCCAGGGCTTCGTCAGCGGAAAATCTGGACAATCGAGCTCGTAGCTCCCAGAAATTTCAAAAAGAAAACAAATAATTCAACAATCGATGCAATGCATAAATTGACGGCTGTCAAACCAAGATCTGCTACTGGTGTTACGTATAACCTTCAGACAGTTCCAATGGCACGCCCATCCATTTCCCGCCATTTAAGAAATACCTCGTGTTCACTACCAAACAGGATACCATCAGCGTATAGGAATCTTCGCTCACAGCGCTTAGATCCAGAAGAAAGATGCCGTCAATTTAGCGTGAATCTTTCCTTGATCCCCGAAGGTCAAAAACGATATCTACTTTAATTGGTAAATACTTTAAAATTTGAAAAAGAACTTACCTTTTTGCCACCAACGGGCCATTTGGTACCAGACTAGAAGAACTGCTATGTCTTATTTTCAATTTATTATCGGCAATAGGAACTGGAATTCCAGATCTAAAATCTTTGTGCCAAAATCCACTTCTTGTTGAGGATCCTAAAATAAAAAGAGTAAAAGTTTACCAATCGATTTTGTTAATAAAAAAGGGTAATAGTTCGATATAGCGGTTTTCGCTATTATAAGAGATTTTTGAAAAATTCTTTTTCAGGGCGTTTCTATAGGTCGATTTATGACACAAATCTGTATGCGCGTTTTCCAAAATCCATATCTATAATTTATTATTAATAAAAACATTTACGGGACGGTGGAGTGAACAGGGGTGCTGGGTGGGGACAAAACAGTATAAATCCTACATTAAACGCCCAAAAACACTATTTCACACCGCACTTTCTGTTTATAAAAATGTCCAAAAAATTGTTTAAAAAAATTAAAAATAAATAATAGTTCAATAGCTTAAAAAAAAGGAAGATACAGGACAAAATTCATATGAAAAATTAAGTTATTCCTTCTTCCTATTATAATTTGTAGAGAAAAAAAGGAAAATATCTAAACATAAAGAACAAGCATTTCTACAAAAATACCATTGTTTCTCATGGAAATGATGGATAATCCCCGAAATAGGCTTGGTGTTAATTCTTCATAAGAAGTTTGGCAACGCTGCTTCTCTCAAGACTGTCATTTTCACAATGACGAACTTCATGTTATCAGCTGACCAAAATGAATGCGCCTATTTTCCTTCTTTAATTAATGGCGGACGAGATATCTCATATGTGTGGGATAGTTTTTCGAAAAATTTAATACTTTTCAAAATTAATTTACATTTTCATGTGCCCCGAGTGCAGTGTATTAATGTTTTTTGTGTTTGACGTTGGGTTTATACTGTTTTGTCCCCACCCAGCAACCCTGTTCACTCCACCGTCCCGTAATATGTTTTTATTAATAATAAATTATAGAAATGGATTTTGGAAAACGCGCACACAGATTTGTGTAATAATCGACCTATAGAAACGCCCTGAAAAAGAATTTTTCAAAAATCTCTTATAATAGCGAAACCCGCTATATCGAACTATTACCAAAAAGATTTTAAAGTGGCTGATTACGACATATTGTAACACATTATAAGACGGCAATCAACTACACTAGTGGAAAAAATTAAAGCATAGAAAAGAAAATCCAAGTTTTTAAGGTTTTTGAGTGGCTGTATTTGGCTTAAAATGGTTGTGCTGAAATTTAAAAAAAGCACTTTAAAGCTTAAAATTTCTAGTTTGGAGATTTTACGATGAATCCTAATGAATACCAAATTTTTTATTTTTATTTTTTCGAAATTTTTCCGGATATTTTTGGTCAAAGAAGTTGGAACTTTTTTTTCTTCAACTTGACCACTACTGTTAAGTTAACAATTAAAAACGGTTGGAGATAGATAACATCCGAAACGTCATTTATCAGTTAAAAATAAAAACAATGGAAGTGCAAGAGAGTAGTATTATTGATTAAAAACATTTGTTTTAATCAGAGACAAGAATAAGACGAGCAACTAAATGTAAATAAATTATCCGAGAGAGAGATAGCTGCTGGGCCTTCCTTGTCTGTCTTCAAGGAAGGCAAAATGCAGATGGCGCGTGAGTCGACTTTATCGTTTGCCCGCCAAATTCAAATTATATAGCTGTGCTATTTTTGCGCTTAATGTTAGGTACTTGTTTTTGTTTCCTAATAATATAAAATATTGGGGTTTAGTTCAATAATTACACACACCTAATTAAAAATGTCATTTATTTGGTTTTTATAAAGATTTTTTCTTACAGATAACCATGTCAATATTACCTTAAATTATCTGTTGAAAAGCACAAATTTAATATATACACTGTGATCACTAATAAAAGTCAATATTCAAAGTCCAATTAAAGGTAAAAACCACGAAACACACAATAAATCACAGAAAATGTAAACAAACTGTCTAAACAAATCGGCCATTGAAAAATATCAAACACAAATATCGAATAACAATTCGGCGTGACTGCCTGCGGCAACTTTGTCAAGTTAAAAATATCCGATTCATGGTATATTGTCTTCTCTTAATTAGATGCGAGCCAAAAGGGACATTAAAGTTTACATGCAGAAATTGTAAACAACTTGGCAACCAGGGCAAAGCGATGATTGCTCCATCTACGATAGCCTGCCATTATAAAAGACAAAGACATATTTATTGGAACTTGCGTTAACCAAGAAAGAGATAAATACAATGGACAAATTGTTAGGACCAGTTACTCGTCTCATTGTTGTCTCTGTTTTAATTTTCTTAGGGATTCTGATTATTTAAAGTAAAATCGTTATCCTTTTTTATAAATTTAAACGAATAGGACAAAAACGGCTCGATGGATTGAATCGAAACTTTGTTGGTTTTTGTAACCGTATTAAACTGTAAAAGGCACACTTAACACTAATGGTTTTCTCGATATATTCAATTTAACGCTCGATTATCCCAAAAGCCACAAATAGCCCTTATTGTCTGATTTTTCAAATTAAATGTTAAAAACTTTTGCAACCAAGTTCTTGGACCAAAAGAAAACCGAAAAATTTCGGAAAATATAATATTGGTGTTATCAGGATGTACGGTACAAGTTGCTTGATTTTTTTTCATCAAAACATTTTAAAACTAAAATATTTAAGCTTTAAAATGGTTTTTTTTCCAGAACCGTTAAAAAAGTGCTGTTTTTTAAATCGTTAACATGAAGTTAAAGTACTCTATTCTAGTACACTACATAAAGTATTAAAAAAGTAACTTTTTTTAACAGTTCAAGCTTTTTTCACACTTTGAATTAGTGTTTTATTTTAATGCCTACTACAATAGACTTAAATATCAATTTATGCAATAGATAGATAGATAGTTGGTTAGATAGAATATATTACCTTAAAATGAACAATAGGTACCAAGGGTCGTCAATATAAATAAATATAAATATAAATACTATAAAAATATATAGATATACACAAATATACATAGACACATAAATATATAAAATGTAATTATAAAAAACACACAAAAAAAAGAATACAAATAAACAGACCTTAGCTTAAAATAATAACTATAAATAAAGTTAAAATTTTGTATAAATATATACATAAAAAAATATTAAAATTGTCTAATCAAAACGCAAGCAAAGTAACAAAGTCTAATGTGGCATATACTCTGCAACCGAGTAAAATGCCTTGTCAATAAGAAATTGCCTAACGGCATTCTTGAATTTACCACCATGCATATTTCTAAAGTCTCTTGAAAGCTTGTTGTAGAAAGTAAGACAACCGTAAAAAGGAGAGTTTTCGAAAAAGGAGGTCCTGTGTAAAGGGACATCTATAATAGTCCTGTTTCTAGTGCTGTAATGATTTAACTCTCCGAGTCTCCTAAATGGTCCCACATTAGAATATACATGTAACAGTAAACGCCACATAAACTGTATATCAAACGGTCAAGTTACCTTTGATTTCGTCATTATTTCTTTTACTTCATATGTCACTAGTAAAATTTAACAGTTTGCAAATGAATGTAATAAATAATTAAAAATAAATAGTAATAATGAATTTTGGATGACCAAGAAATTGAATAGGAATTTATACTGTTTTAGTATTATTTCTACAAAAAGTAAGTACAAACCATTTTCTAAAATTAAATCACGGCATAGTTATAAAGAGGATAATTGTCTTTTAAAAAATAAGGAGGCTATGATTTTTTGTTGCAATATAATTGCTGTGCTGTAAAAATTAAAATTAATAAGTTTGAATAAATAAAACATGTATAAACTAGTAATTTGGGAATTTTTTATGCGGTCTTAAAAAATATAGTATGTAACACATGCATAAAGTGTCTTTTTTTACTCATGGGATTGCTGCACTTGCTGTTAAATTTCTCATTCGTAAAAAAGTATTACTTTATGCACTTGTAATATAAATAACAATTTTTAAATTTTATTATAACCATTTTTAAGCGAAATACAGCCACTTGAAATACCTTAAAAATTTGGATTTTTTGTATCCTTTAATTTTTTCACTAGTGTATTTCTTTTTTAACGCGTCGTTTAAACAGTGTGTAACCAACAAAAAGAGAAATAATTTGAAATTGATACAAAACACGACAAGCTGATGGCGTTGGTGTCTTTCTCTTGTATGAATCCGACTTTAGTATAGAAGGAACAGTTTAAAAATGTAAATTCGGTGCTCTTTGATAAGAAAAAAAATCACAAAAAGTTTCAAGCAAAGAAATCGGCATGCTTGACTTCGCGGCCGCCTTTGCTATATTTATTTTATGATATGCCGGTTGATGCAGCTGGTCATCGCACTATGGGATAGAAATTAATTTTTTGGTCAAAATTCTGAAACTTACCAATCTAATTTAAAATGAGGTGCTTTTTACTGGAAAAAATATTATAAATTATTACAAATGCTTTTTGAAAACCTAAAACTTATTATATGTTATTATAAATTTACACCCCTTTAACATTATTATTTTTTATTGTACAAAATAAACTAAAATGTCAGCTTGTTTGGTTAATTCGGTAGTATTCTAATCAGTAATCCGATGTTTATTATCTCATATGATATACAGGGTACGACAATAGGTATGATTTTTTTAAATGAAATACCCTGAATATTATATTACCACCAAAAAATCTTTTAAAATGCTTTAAAAAAATACTACATATGATGTGTCTATCTCAATTAGTTTCGGAAATATGACCATCCAAATCTAAAAAATTATTTTAAATTATTCTTAGAAGCGTAATAGAGATACATCTTCCCAACTTTTTTATTTTTTAATGTATAAAATAAATAAAACACACTGTTTTGTTGGGTAGATTCTGTAGAATCCATATCTTTCATCAGAATTTTTTGAAGCTTTTATCTTTTAGGATATACAGTGTAGGACAAAACATATTAAATTTTAAAATGAAAAACCTTGTAAATTATAAAAAAATCTTGTATCTGTCCTTACACTCAGAAGTAGCAAAAAGTAGGAAGGCAATTGTAAGTACAAAAACTGATAAAGAAAAAGGATTTGACAAAAGTAGCGAGACTTCGCGAGACTGCATCGGAAACACAACAATAGCTCTTATTATTTAAACTCTTTTACTTTTTTAGTAAACAAGGGTAATAATAAACTAAGTAGATTAAATGTTGTATATTTATGTTTACTTAAAATACATTTTCAAGTTTCTTATTACCCCAATAGAAGTCGTCATATCCTTTTATAATTTTGCGTACATGTAGTTTGTAGTATCTACTTTGAAATACACAGCATGAGCCATTAAAATTTCAAAGTTGCTTTTTGGCCAAAATAATGGATTTCTATCCCATAGTGTATCAGCGCGTCGCTGTAAAGGATAGCGGCGCCTTTGTATAAAATAGTCCGATTGCAGGCGGCCTTTTTTATGTTTTTTGTATTATTTTCAAAGGGTACCGAATTTGCGCTTTTAAAATGTTCTTACTATACTAAGTTTAGAATTATGTGCAAAAAGAATTGAGAAATTTTTCTATGATAATAGCTATCTTCCGAAAGAAAGGTTTCCTCTTGACACTTGGTAAATTTTATCCTAAAACTATTCGATTGTATAGATGCTGGTTTAATTTGTAGTAAATTGGATTTACCTGTTGATGTGGTGGATGACCTACTGGATAACGAATAGGAATAAGGCTCATGATGTTTTCCCTGTAATCGTTCAGCCATGTAGAGCTGATCAGATGAAAAACTTTTCCTAAAGCCCCCATTTGGTCTAAAACTGCTGCCATCTGGGTATTGCAATCGTGAACTAACATCGGGAAAAACTATGGAAGAAATTAAAATGTAAAATATTAATTTTTTTGTGTTGTGTCGTTATATAGGGTGTTCCAAGCCAAGATACGGATTACAAAAATGTACAAAAAAATTGAATTTCTTAACGGCTTTTGAGAAAACTGGTCGCATGGTCCAAAACCAAGAAGTACTCAATCGATGGGTGTTTGACAAACCATCGTAAGCGACTTTCTGCAAATTTTAAAAGAAACGATTTTTCTTCTCATTGCGAAATTTTTAAAACAAAGTTGGAGTTTTTTGTACACACATAGCTGCAAGGCTTTAATTTAGTTCTCGGTTTTTGTTTTAAAAATAACTCAATGAAAAGAAAAAAACGTTTCCCGTAAAACTGACGAATGACGCTTACGATGTTTTGTCAAAAACCCATTGATATATCCTAATCTGAAATAATAAATTTAATAATCTTATGGATACTGGGTCCATTTATCAGGGATTTTATTTTATTAAATTTTGCGTATGTCCTCACTCTAACTGATCGGGCCGACTGCTCGTCAGCGACTGCTATAAATTTCTGATGGTAATCCTATTAGAAAAGCGACATCGTACTACTTTCGCCATCTGTTGGTCAGGGTAGGAACGAAAATTTTTAGGGTACGCTGAAATCTCACTTGTGGGGTACTTTGGATTGGTATTCTTTGATATCGTTAGATTGAGAATTAACAGCTGTAAATTTTTAGATTTTAAAAGAGTTTTTAGACATTTGGGCCGGTATCTTTTACGAATAACATTTCTGATGTTGGTTTTCAAATAAAAAAATCAAAATTGAAATGTGAACCTATGAAATTTCTTAATTGAAAATAAATGGTAAAAAGTGCATTTTTAGCTGTTAAAAAGAAATAAAATTACCAAAACTTTTTCGTGTTGACCATAGTCTCCGCTGTTATTATTGGTTATAGGATGAATTGACATTGGTTCTACTAAATCCGTATAAAATTGACCCTTGTGTCTCTTCGGAGGTGAGAAGATCGTCCTCTGTCATATTTTTCTATGTCCTCTACCAGTATTGGTTGCAGGCACTTCAGGTTGGAGAATATAAACGGGACGAAGAACCCCTGCTCTTGGTCCTTAAAAGATATAATTTAAATTATTACTTTTTTAAAATTTTTTGCAGTTTTACAATGATATTTTGAAGTTGGTATTAAAAAATTATGTAAAAAAATATGATAAACGGTTTTATTTTACTAAAAGCTAAAAAAGTATTTTGGGAAGTCCTAGCTACCAGATCGCACCAATATTCTCATCAATTTAGGGTATTGATCAGACAAATAATAAAATCGTTGGGCGTAGCGTATCCAGAGTAAACAGTATTACGATAGAAATTTTACGTGCCTATACTATATATATATATAAGGCGTTAAATTTTAATGACTTGGACAAACAAATCTGATATCAAGATATGATTATTTGGTCAGTTTATTGACATTTTTACTAAAAGAAGACTCATGCAAAAGAAAACGAAAATTAGGTTTTTCGCCACAGATCGCTGCACTGTGGAGCGGATACACAGGGTTTTTCTGACTACGGTACGAAACTTAAAGGGGCGCTTTTATATCTTTTTACGAAAAAAAATGTCCCTGTAAACATATTTCGGTATTTTTAAATTATCTTACGAACCCTTTAACCGATTAGGGTAACATTTGGTACACTTATTCAATGTAATAAGCCGCTTATACATCTTTACCTAGATTAGGATAATTTGGTCCAGTGGTGTTTCAGTAGACACCACAGTCAATATTACTGCGAAAAAGTATGTCACTGACTGTTCCTGAAGTTCTTATATATTTTTTTTACTAATTAGGCAATTAACAATCTAACTTACTCATGTATTTTTCTCGTACCTACCTTCGTTTTTAAGAAAAATATTAAAGCTCCTTTAATTTCTTCAAAAAAGGACCCATAGACAACAAGATTTAATAAATAATAGTTTAAAAAACTAAAAAACACGCTTTTATATGCAACCGAACTAAAAATTAGAAAATAATTTTTCATTACAAAGAGTTTGTCACTTCAGAGTAAAAAGCGTGGGGTGCATTTTACTATTTTTCATAACTTTTCCCTCATAGATATTTGCAAATAGAATTTTTATAACATTTAATATATTAAGCACCCCACGCTTTTATTCTGAAGTGACAAACTCTTTGTAATGAAAAATTATTTTCTAATTTTTAGTTCGGTTGCATATAAAAGCGTGTTTTTTAGTTTTTTTAAACTATTATTTATTTTTCATTTTTAGTTCGATATATCAATTAGTTTTTAAAAATAAATGCTCCAGTTTATTCACTAAAAAATCCTTCGCCATTTTGTCAAGAGACACATAGTCAATTAAAAACGCAGCAAGTTATGCATCAATTGCCCTTGCGCATTCGCCATAATTAAAATAAAAGGAATTTATTTATCCTGGCGGTGCTAATCAGGATAAAGGGATACTGTTTTTAAATTATTGCATTGTCATCGGTTCTTGATACGTGTGCAAAGTTTCAAAGAAATTGAATCGCTGGAAGTTGGTAAAAATTAGGCTCAAAGATTCCGTTACATAGATAGATAGATAGATAGATAGTTACAACCCAAGCTAATAAAAGCGTGTTAAAAATTAAAAATAAAAATTTAACAATAAATATTTACTTTAAAATAAATAAACAGTTTTGTATTTTATCGAAAATTGTCATTTTCCCTATTTACTGTGGTCGTTTATGCCGTTAAAGTCTACCTTTTAGAACGACTTAAAGTGGATTTAATTAATTTTTTTTTCTCGAAAACAAAGCAAAATACAAAAGACTAAAAAGTTGCATCTTTCATTGCTTAATCTGGAAATATATAAAAACTATACAAAAAGTCGGTGGCATACTTTTTTTCTTAATAATATTGGTTGTATTGCCCACTGAGACGCCACTGGGCCTATTGCTTTAACCTTGGTAGAGCTTTGCCAGTGCCTTTTTACATTAAATATGTGTGCCAAATTTTTTTGGCATTCGATAAAAACAAAAATTTGAAAACTTTAACGCCCTGTATCTCAAAAATGAAGCCAGTTCGGACATTAGGTTTTAAGGAGCTTTTTTTCATAAAAGACATAAGAAATCACCCCCTTGTACCGTAGTTAGAAAACACCCTTTATTTAAGCTGAAACTAAATGTCTTTATATTTACCTTCTAAATGCCTTTTCTGTTTATTTATATACAAACACAGATTCACCTGCATATTATTAGAATTAAAACTGCACTTGACCCTCACACATTTCAAACTAATTATTTTCATAGCAAAAATAAGGTGTATAAACAATTAATTTTTTCATTCATGCGGGTAGTCGGATAAAAAAGCAGTTATTTTTTATCGTACCTTTTAAACGATTTGTTGTGTTTTTTTTAAGTATTTATTGCTTTTGCCTATATGAAAATTAGTTCATATTATACAGGGTGTCTTGAAAATTGCATAATTTTTTTCTCGAAATCGCTTTATTTGGCCGATTAAAAACTCGTACTAGGGCTGGCGACCGAAACCGGTTTTTCGGTTAACCGCGGTTTTGGCCAAAACCGAGAACCGGTATTCGAACACCGGTTTTGAATACCGGTTAACCGGTTTTCAAGTACCGGTTTTTCGGATAAGCGGTTTTCGAATACCGGTTTTTGGATAGTCGGACCAAAATCGAAAAGCGGTTCTTCGAATATCAATTAATAGGTTTTTGGTTGATTGCGGTTTATATCTAAAAAAAAAAACGGTTCATTTTATAGAATCGGATATTGGTTGACAGATTATACAGGGTGGTTCATTTAACCTTAGACAGGCAAATAACCCGGTTTTAAAAATTGATTTCAGTGTATCGGTTTTGAAAATCGTTTTCGGGTTTTCGGTTTTAAAAACCGGTTTCGGTTTTTCGGTTTTAATACCGGTATTTATTACTGGTTTTAAAAACCGGTTTTTAAATATTATGTTAACCGGTTTTAACCGAAACCGGTTTTTTAAAAACCAGGTAACTAGTTTTGTTTTTTCCGGTTTTTGCCTGCCTTAACTCGTACCAAGCTTTTAAAAAATGTTGCTTATTTAAGAACAACCTACTATTTATAAACATTTGAAATTTTAAAGTTCATGTTAGGCCTTTTAAAACTACGGACTAGACGTTATGCCCGGCGTTGCCATATCTGTTACTATTCTAATTTTTTGGAAAACGTCTCAAACTGTATTAGCAGTGGTTAATTTTATAAAAAGTTTAGGAATATACAGAGTAAGTAAAAAAACTCAAACTACTTAAGAGTACCTGTATTTGTAAAAATGCAACGAAATGTTAAATAAAAAGATATTTGGAATCAACATTTATTTGTTAATACCCAGTAAATATTTAAAGTTTTTTTATATATATTTTTTTAATTTTAATTTTAATATATATATAATATATTAAGGCAGGCGAAACCGGTCTGGGGGAGAGAGTTGTGGTGGATAGCATAGAAAAGCAGGATGTTTTCTTTTGACTGTCTTTAAAGGGAGTAGAATATTTTATATAATACCCCAAAACAGTAGAGAGTTTTTTCCTTGTGCTTCATAACATATATAGCCACCCCCTACAATTGATGCTCGTATTTACTGAATGCGATTTCAGTAGGGCATCAACGGCAGGATTTAATATCCTACCGCTAGACAATGAAACTTGTCTAATAAGTAGACGCTTGTTTCTATGCTATTCACCACGACTCGATACAGCCTCACTGATGAGTTCCTGTAAAGCAGGTGAAACCGGTCTGGGTAGAGAGTCGTGGTGGATAGCATAGAAAAGCAGGATGTTTTCTTTTGACTGTCTTTAAAGGGAGTAAAATATTTTATAGAATACACCAAGACAGTAGGGAATTTTTTCCTTGTGCTTCATATATTTATGCTTTCTGCCTGGACAAATAGTGTATTTGCATTTTCAAGTACTAATTGCCTAAGCAAATGCTTTTTCCTAGTCAATTAGCATTTGATTCTATTTACCTAAACAATTTTTAGACAAATAAAAATAGAGATATTAATATACCTTTGGATTTGCTTCCGTTTTTCGAGTGGGATGGAATGTCATTAACCCATATTCTTGCAGGATCGTTAAATGGGTCCTCCTGGAATCAAAATAAATTACCTATTGTTTTGTTTTTTATTAAGCTGTTATAAACCAAAAAATTGCTATAAATTTAAAAATATAATATACACATTGTGCCAGCTCCATGTTTTTAATAATTAGTCTTTAGTATGTTGAGCACTAGCAGGTCGGGATTGGACAAAGAATGCATCCATTAAGCCTTTCACAAGTATTTTAAGTATGCGCAAAATAAAGCTTTCAAAAATACTTTGGCGTCCTCTTTTACACACTTTTCTCAGCCGATGGAAAAAATATTAAGGAAAAACTAACGAAAGCAAACTTATTTAAAGAAATTAGCTTTAAAGCAAACAGCAAGGAAATAACATAATTTTAAATTAATTTTAAAACAAACCATACAATAAAGTACAACAAAATAAAAAAACTAAAGAAACACGCTTTTATATGCAACCGAACTAAAAATTAGAAAATAATTTTTCATTAAAAAAATATTGTCACTTCATAGTAAAAAGCGTGGGGTGCTTAATATATTAAATGTTATAATTATTATATTTGCCAATATCTATGATGGAAAAGTTATGAAAAAATAGTAAAATGCACCCCACGCTTTTTACTATGAAGTGACAATATTTTTTTTTAATGAAAAATTATTTTCTAATTTTTAGTTCGGTTGCATATAAAAGCGTGTTTTTTAGTTTTTTAAACTATTATTTATTTTTCATTTTTAGTTCGATATGCATTTATGTATGTATAAAAGTTTGGAATGTTGCCAACAGATGGCAACCCACTAAAAAATTTTTGTCGCCATTTTGTCAAGAGTAGCAAAGTTTTTCAGATGGACTTTCTGAAAATAACCTAATATAAAATTTGAGTAAAATCGATTCAGATTGAACTCTTGAAATGGCCGGTGGTTGGTACCACTGGGACGTACAGGTGACAGATGACACTTGGTGGTATCAAGCAGTGGTTATAATAATATAATGGAATTTTTTTTTCCTGGCGATCCAAAGCAGGATAACGGGATACTGTTTGCAGATTATTGCATTGTCATGGGTCCTTAATACGTGTGCAAAGTTTCAAAGAAATCGAATAGCTGGAAGTTGGTTAAAATTAGGCTCAAAGATTCCGTTACATTCATAGCCAGATGGATAGATAGTTACAACCCAAGTTAATAAAAGCGTGTTAAAAAGGAACAATGCGTTTGATAATATTTTCTTTTAATGGTATTTTCTATGACTAGCAAATTTTCTATTTTTTAAGCTCTTTGAAAAAATTTTTAGCTAGAAATATAATATACAGGGTGTTTTAAAAAGTCATATTTCTTGTCATACCCTATATATCTTGGGAAATCATTTTTATTGTATTACTAATTTAAAGACTACAGGATTAACCAAATAAACTAATATTTTTATGTATTTGTACAGGGTGGCTCGAATTCGACGCTCATCATTGGGATTTCGGAAACCGTAAGAGATACAGGATCGGTTAAATGAAGGCAAAGTTGCGCAATTTGATGCTCAATAAAATGCCGTTTTGCGTTTTAAAAAATTCCGAGTACTTCCGAAGATATTCGAAAAAAACCGGAATTTTCAATTTTGGTTTCTATTGTTTCCTGGCTATATTTGTTAAGATAACTTAAAATGGAAAACACGTTTTCATGGCAACTTTTTCTGCTCTATAATTCAGTGTGATTAAATATTGAATCTGACGTTTCGGCTTCTGGCGACCATCATCAACTTAATTTTTTAAATACGGACCTGATATTTTTTTCAATTTAAGTAAATCCTTTCATCACTCTTCAAACACTATATATCGCCACTTTGATATTTTCCGACGTTTCGTACAAAATATTCCATCACCAGAATATTGCATATTTATTTAACCATAATACGGCCCTGAACTACATTTTTAGGTAAGAAGGTAAAAAAAAGAATAAACTTATTACATATTCGTAATCTTTTTATTGCAACTCATTGATATCTAACAGCGGAAATTACTTTATTAACCGAAAATTTCATGAATATTAGACATAAGATACAAAAAGGTAGACAACAAATCAGCTTACATAAACAATTTGTAATACTATTTCTAAATAGGTAGTAGTTATTCAAAAATAACGTCCGTGGTGGCACTACCGCGTTGTCTAAAAGGTGCTGTGAAATGCAACTGCATGTTTCAGTGCTTGGATAGCGTTGACGGAACACGACAATATTGGGTTAAACATCCAGTAACCCGGCACTCACGGTACACTGGTATTTAGGCATAAGCCTTCGTGAGATGTCATAAAGATAAAAAAAAATACTATCTTGATGCCCATATTAAAAAAAAAAAACATAATTTAATTTAAACAGCTCGATTAATTGTTCTCGCAGGAATGGCAGCGACTTAACGGTCGTGAGGTGCATTTTTAAATAAACGGTTCTTAAGATATCCCCAATGGAAATAATCTAGGGGACTAAGATCTGGGCTCCTAGCGGGCCATCTTGCAAAACCATTTATTAGGAAATATATGGTAAAGGAATTGAGCTACTTTCCTTCCATTGTGGGCAGGAGCTCCGTCTTGATGCCACTATATTTCTTGAAATACTGCCAAAGGTTGATTATCTAGGGCGTCTAAGACATCATTTCTAATCAAATTTAGATATTGTTCGGAAGTTAAGGTCCCTTCGTAAACGAAAGGTCCAATAATTTTGTTCCTCCACATACCAATCCATACATTAAATGAAGTTCTCCCTTGAATTCGTACTTGCTGGTTAGTTTCTGTTATTAAAGTAATTTCCGCTGTTAGATATCAATGAGTTGCAATAAAACATTATGAATTTGTAATAAGTTTATTCTTTTTTTACCATTTCACCTAAAAATGTAGTTCAGGGCCGTATTATGGTTAAATAAATATGCAATATTCTGGTGATGGAATTTTTTGTACGAAACGTCGGAAAATATCAAAGTGGCGATATATAGTGTTTTAAGAGTGATGAAAGGATTTAATTAAATTGAAAAAAATATCAGGTCCGTATTTAAAAAAATTAAGTTGATGATGGTCGCCAGAAGCCGAAACGTCAGACTCAATATTTAATCACACTGAATTATAGAGCAGAAAAAGTGGCCATGAAAACGTGTTTTTCATTTTGAGTTATCTTAACAAATATAGCCAGGAAACAATAGAAACCAAAATTGAAAATTCCGGTTTTTTTCGAATATCTTCGGAAGTACTCGGAATTTTTAAAACGCAAAACGGCATTTTATTGAGCATCAAATTGCGCAACTTTGCCTTCATTTAACCGATCCTGTATCTCTTACGGTTTCCGAAATCCCAATGATGAGCGTCGAATTCGAGCCACCCTGTACAATAAAAATAAAAAGAGTTAAAACGGGTGAAAATGTCACAATTTGACGTCCAGTTTGTTTAAAAATTATTGTTTTTACAGAAACTTGCTAGACATTTTGGATGTTTAAATTTTGTTTCTACAATATTTCATTGTTATAATGGAATTATAGAAAATGTTAAAAGGAAACAATTTAAAAAGCCAAGAAAGTGGTTTGGCGTTTAATATCATTATTTTAATATATACTGTATACAAATTTTTCATACAGTGTGCATGTGGAAAATAGAGCTTTTAAAGTAACTTTGCGTGCTCTTTTAGAAACATTTCTCAGCCGGTGTAAATACCAAAGTAAAATAATTTAAAGAAATTGGCTTCAAAGCAAACACTCGACACGAACGACAACATATTTTTAAATCAAATTAAAAAAAAAAAAAAACAATAAAAAATAGTTACAACAATAAAATGCGAAATTTTCTTTAATAGTTATTTATTAGATAAGTGAGTTATATTACATATAAGTCACGCAAGAAAAGTTCAACTCTCGAGCCCGAAGGGGCGAGAGATGTATTTTCTTAAGTGACTTATATGTAATAACTCACGTGTCTAATACAAAATTTTATCAACACTTTCCTATAAATGGTTTTTAATATCGAAAATAATTTGAAAACGTCATCCATTATTTGTTACTTGTCATTGTCAACACCAGCAACAAAATTTTGTATTGTCTATAATTCACTAGTGAGCTAAAGGGTACTTTGGCTCACTAGTGACTTTATAACCACACTTTATATCCTCAAAATCTGATCAATTATGTAGATATTATATGTAAGTGTTGGATAAAATATTTTTATGGTATTCTCTATGTCTGGAAATTTTCTAAAATTTTTAGGCATTTTAAAAAGTCTTTTAGCTAGTATATAATATACCGGGTGTTTAAAAAATATATACTTCCTGTTACACTGTATATCTTAAGAAATATTTTTTACTGATTTAAAAACCACAGAATTAAGCAAATAAACTAATATTTTTGTTTATCGATAATAAATAAAAAAGTTAAGGAGAGGAGGGGTGTAATTATTTCAGCGGGTCGGTT
>JACEGR010007790.1:0-44639 GCA_014170235.1 Listronotus bonariensis
TATACTGTTCTTACTGATATTTCAGTTTCCACCACTTGTTTCTGTTACAATCATTTTTTGTTCTAGAAACTCTGACATCGGGATTTTCACAAATGTCTACGCTCCGTTGTATTTTTTCTTGAATCATTATTTGTTTCATGTCATTTTCCAAATTTTCGTTGCTTTTTTCTCCAGCAACTCTTTGGAGGCTCTAAGTTTTGATACGTCTCCCTTGATTGACACATTATTGATTGCAGCTTCTATCGTTTTTTGATCGCATTTTTCATTATTTTTCTTAGGAACAAAATAATTTATATCTGATAGATCCTTTTTTTTATAACTTACAAGGCTAGCGGTTGTAGTATCTACTCTTTCTTTGTTTTAATACTGACTGATTAATTTTTTTCTTGTTTTTTATGCTTTTTTGATTTTTGTGAAGCTGACTTGCTTGTATTGGACTTTTCTAAAACTTCCTTAGTATTTTTGCCTAAAAACAAGTTTATAAAGAAGATACAAAATCTTAAGTAATCGGAAATATTGACATAGAAAAATTCTTAGATTTGATTGGCCAGCAAAAACATTTTTTATATTAGTATATTTTTATAGTAGTAAAATTTAGTAGGCGGACTGGTTGCTGAATTAAAACGTAGTCGTACAAGTTTTGAGAAGATTTGATTTACTTCATTAGAATAACAATTTATGACGACTCAATGTTTTTTAACACGCTTTATTAGCTTGGGTTGTATGTATGTATGTATTGTTACAGACTTCAAAAGGACCCATGACAATGCAATAATCTCCAAACAGTATCCCGTTATCCTGATTAGGATCGCCAGGATAAATAAATTCCTTTATAGATTTTCTGTAGGAGAGTAACAGAGAAAGAGCTAGTGCGCGATCTGCGCATGCGTGCAGTTTCGGACGTAATTTCTCAGCATATGGCTGACAGAAACTTTTTCGGAGTAGTTGTTTTCTGATGCAACAGTGAAGCTTTAAATGAAATGATTAGATTACGAAATAGTTCGTGAAACATTTCAATATCACATGTGTCCCCAGAAAACTAATTGATATATCGAACTAAAAATGAAAAATAAATGATAGTTTAAAAAAACTAAAAACACGCTCTTATATGCAACCGAACTAAAAATTAGGAAAATAATTTTTTCATTACAAAGAGTTTGTAGTACAGTAATAAAAGGTCAAACAATGAATCATCAATTATATACCTCAAAATAGAATTATAATAAAATTTCAGATAATAACAGAATAATTCACACTTCCAGAGTAAAAAGCGTGAGGTGCATTTTACTTATTTTTTCATAATCCTTTTCCCCTCATAGGATATTGGCACAAATGAAATAATTATAATGCATTGTAACATATTAAGCACCCTCACGCTTTTATTCTAAGAAGTGAATTATTCTGTTATTATCTTTAAATTTTGTTATAATTCTATTTTGAGGTATATAATTATGATTCATTGTTTGACCTTTTATTACTGTAATACAAATCCTTTCTTTGTAATGAAAAATTATTTTCAAACTTTAGTTCGGTTGCATATAAAAGCGTGTTTTTTTAGTTTTTTTAAACTATTATTTATTTAATTAGAAACAGGAGATACGACTGCCGGTGGAAACACGGATTTTAAATAAATAATATAAAAAGTATATTCATGGCCGTACTTTAAGTTATTAATAAAATATTGTTAGCATATTAACAAAAGCAAAATAAAAAGTAATTACAGGCCTCAAATTATTTTTACTTTTTTTATCTTTTGACATCCCCACGAAGGCATATGCTCAATACCAGAGTGTACTGCGTGGCAGTGTCGGGCTATTAGATGTTTAACCCATCGTTCCCCTATAAGCTTCCGCCTAACGTTGTCCAAGCACTGAAACATGCAGTTTATGCATTTCACAGCACCTTTTAGACAACGCGGTAGGGCCACCACGGTCGTTATTTTTAAATAACTACTACTTGTAACATGTCTCCCCTGCTGGGAATCGAACTCGGCGACTTCTGGCTTCGAAGATCAAAGCTCTGTCCACTGCGCCACGGGGAGACAAAGAGATCATTTTTACCTGGATCTTTTCTTTCAGTATGTCAAAATACATATGTTTAAGTACAAGTTACTTTGTATGCCATTTTACTAACCACCAAACTGTAACAATTCCAAACGTGTTAAAACATGCTCTTTTAAATTTTTTGTATAATATACTTCCATAAGATGACGACGAAATGGCGTTAAATTGACTTCCCTAAGAAGTCACACGCATCAATTTTAGGCGAAGAACCAATTCTAAAACGGTATTTAGCGATCGGTCATGTTGACGTCTAAACAGTGTATTATACGTCAAAGTTGTCACGCAACGATTGACCGCGGTTATACTTGGTTGAACGCCTAAAATTGCTGACAGATAAAAAGACGTCCCGTTTATGACGTATAAATTGAAATAGGAAAAAACTCCTTGCTGCTTGCAATTTCTCGCTTGCACTGCAAAAGCAAAAGAGTTGCAATACGTCGCATCTCGGGACACTGTCCAACCTGAAGATGCAGATTTTTCCACTAGCCGAAAGGAATATTTCTTTCAAAGCTAATTGAGATCACCAACCGCAGCCCGGTCTCGAACTATTTTGGTCTCATCGGGACGGTGTAGGCGATAAAAGCAGAAGATGTTGAATAAGCGTAGTAGTTTATTGTCCATTACGCCCATCTATCGGTAGAGTTTTTCCTATTTCAATTTTTGTAAAATTATTAGTCTTATTTTTCTGTCATATGATATTTCAGTTGGATTTTGACACGAATCATATAATGTCAAAAAATATTTCTGACGACGTCAAAAACACGTCATTAAAATGACGTTATAATTTCGTCATAATTTTGGTCTAATGACGTCCTATGACCAAAAATGACGTCATAATGACGTCAGCTTGTAGCTGGGTAACCAGTGATTAAATAGCAAACATACAAAGAAAAAGCAAAACAAAAATCGTTTGGTTTAAAAATTAGCAAAAAAATTGTCTCGACTTTTTTTTATCTAACCATCTTCATCATTTGGAAACAATCGACAAAAAATGTATTTCCAGTTAAGGTAGAATTCATATAATTTAATTACCCTGTTTCGATTTTGTCATTTTTGAGAACAAAATATTCCTTAATTAAAATATCAAAACGACCAAGTCTGGCAAAACCGCTGTAATAGGTGTGTGTCACAGACAAACAACGCCATGACCGGTAAATCCCCAAGGCTCTGCTGAAAATATAAACATCAAGAAAAAATCTTTTAAATTTAATTTCAAAATTCAACACTGAACACTGATACCCAAAATATACAACCCACTGATCCAACCAGAATTGTGATATTTATTAAACAAAATATGTTCTATTTTATCTATAATAAAGTAATATACAATATCATAATTATTATATTGGTAGGTTTATAATAAACTTATTATACGTGGACAAATAAAAAAAAAAAGGGATTACTTACCAAATGGTACGGGAACAATAGAAAAATTGACCAGCAAAGATTACCGCGGCGTCAACATTACTAAACAAAACTGTTAACTGGGTGTAGTTGAGATTTTTCTCGGTTAACCGCGGTTTCAGCCAAAACCGAAAACCGGTTATCGAATACCTAGTAACCGGTTTTGAAAAACCGGTTCTTGAATATCGGTTAACCGGTTTTAAAGCGGTTTTCAAATACCGGTTTTTGCATGGATAATCGGTTTTTTTCGAATACCGGTTTTTGGATAATCGGACCAATATTGAAAAGCGGTTCTTCGAATATCAATTAATAGGTTTTTGGTTGATTGCGGTTTATATCTAAAAAAGAAAAACCATTCATTTTGTAGAATCGGATATTGGTTTGGCAGATTTATACAGGGTGGTTCATTTAACCTTAGACAGGCAAATAACCAGAAAACGGCGCATTTTAGAAGAAAATGTTTCTAGTAAGAATTGTTTGAAATAAAGGGGCAAATTTAATGGTATTATTATTCAAAACTTTAATATGTCGGGATTCTTGCAATTAAAATCGGTAATGTCAATAGCATGTCGGCAGCACTATATTTGCGGTCATCCAGAAATCCCATATTGACAGATTTAATACAATTTTTTTATATTATACGTCGTGCCATCTCGCTACTTGCAGTGTGTTAAACACTAGCAGGTCAAAATTGGACAAAAAAAACATTCCGGATAGGATGACTAATCGAGCATTGCTTAGTGGCACGACGTAATATAACAAATATGTACTAAAAACTACAACTTACTATAACAATACACTAAATTAAAATTTAAAAATCACCACTTTTCCTTTTCTGTTTCTTTATTAACCAATAAACCAAGAAAAAACACCGAAAATAGAATACCAATTTTAAATAAAGAGGAAACAATAAATTATGTATGTATGTATGGAATTTTACATCACCTTTTAGAATCTTGCATTTTATTAACAGGGATGTTATATTTTTATTCTTATTTATATTTAACCAATTTCTTTTGAAGGAATATTCTAGGATGAATAATGATTAGGTATCACTTAACACCACAGCTCATGGGCAAATCCGTAATCAACGCTAAACGATGAATAGAGAATAATTACTTTCCGATTTTTTGTTAACTGTGGTTTAGAAAAGCCTTTTTCGGTTTTTGAAAACCGTTTTCGGTTTTCGGTTTTAAAACCGATTTCAGTGTATCGGTTTTGAAAACCGTTTTAAAAACCGGTTTTTTAATACCGGTTTTTATTACCGGTTTTGATACCGGTTTTTAACTACCGGGTTTTAAATATTCGGTTAACCGGTTCTAACCGAAAACGGTTTTTTTAAAAACCGGTTAACCGGTTTGTGTTTTTCGGTGTTTGCCCTAGTATATACCGTGTGTTTCTTAAAGGTTTCCTTTATAACTTTTTTATTTTCTAAAAGCCGGCTGTCTATGAGAGCGGTTTTCCGCCCGCGTATTGAATATACGCGCAGAAAATCCACTGACACGTCCATTGTAGCGGGAAAATATTAAAGCGTTTTGTTATGAATATGGTGCTTTTATGTTAGAATTTTTCATCGGTATTGTCTCGATATAGCGGTTTCGCCATTGGGTGAGATTTTCGAAAATTTCTTTTCAGGGACGTTTCTATGGATTCGATTTTGACACAAATCTGTGTGCGCGTTTTCCAAAATCCCATTTCTATAATTTATTATTAATAAAAATCATATTTACGGGACGGTGGAGTGAACAGGGGTGCTGGGTGGGGGATAAAACAGTATAAATACAACGTCAAACACGAACATTAATACACCGCACTCAGGGCCCATGAAAATGAAGTTCGTCGTGTAAAGAAATGACGGTCTTGATAGAAGCTTAGTTGCCAAACTTCTTATGAAGAATTAACACCCGAAGCCTATTTCGGGATTATCCACCATTTCCATGAGAAACAATAGTATTTTTTGTAAGAAATGCTCCTTTCTTATATGTTTAGGTATTTTCCTTTTTTCTCTACAAATTATAATAGGAAGAAGGAATAACTTAATTTTCATATGAATTTTGTCCTGTATCTTCCTTTTTTAAGCTATTGACACTTTCTCACTTTGTTGGCAACATCGCAAGACATTTACAATTCTATTGCAAACTCTTCTTTTTTATGCAGTGACAGCCATGGCGGGATTGTTGTACTATTATTTATTTTTAATTTTTTTTAAATGAATTTTTGGACATTTTTGTAAAAATACTGAAAGTGCGGGTGTGTACTGTGAATACTGTGCACACTGGGCGTTTAATGTGAGGATTTCTACTGTTTCGTCCCCACCCAGCACCCCTGTTCACTCCACCGTCCCGTAAATATGATTTATTAATAATAAATTATAGAAATGGATTTTGGAAAGCACACAGATTTGTGTCATAATCGACCTACCATAGAAACCCCCTGAAAAGAAATTTTTCAAAATCTCTTACAATAGCGAAAACCGTAGAAACCTGCGGCAACTCCGATTTTGTCAAAATTTGGGATACGGGGTTTTTGGGGCGCTGATCACGAATCTGAAAATGGCGGAAACGTTTCGTTCTTGAGATTTTCATCATCAGACTTGAAATTTAAACTATTCTTTTTTCACAATTCTTGATTTAAAGCTTAAATGGCACACAATATTTGATTTTCACCTTAAAACCCTTTTTACGTATTTTACATTATTTTTGCATTAAATTGCATAGCAATACTTTAAATAATTTCAACTCTGTGCCATGAAGCCTCATGTGTATGTATGGTTGCCGCATTATCAAAGAATAGCCACGCAATTTAATGCAAACATAATGTAAAAAACGTAGGAAAACGGGGTTTTAAAAGGTGAAAATCAAATATTTTGTGACAGTTTAGCTATAAATCAAGAATTGTGTGCAAAAGAAGGGGGAATATAGTGAAAATAACCTTATTTCAAATTCGAACTTTGATGATGAATATCTCGAGAACGAAACGTTTGGAGTAAATCGGGTGTCTCAAAAGTGTGACGTTATATTTTTTTTTAATGGAACACCCTATATTTTATGACTGTTTTAGGTTCTACTTAAAAAAATAACTTAGGTTAGTTTATAGTACTAAGTATCTAATTTTATTCGTTTTTGTGATATTTAATTTTTTGAAAAATGCAGAATTAAATGAATTTTACTTTAACACTATTAACACTTTAAACTTTAAAATTTGTTACAAAATTAGAAAGAGTCTGCCATATTTGGCTTAGGTCATGCCTAGATCAAATAATGTACAGGGTGTTCAAAAATCATTTCATTTTTTCAGAAAATTAAATACCAAAACTCTCTTATTTTAAATGGAACACCCTGTATTTCTTTACACCACACAATAGCAAACAAAATACCCCTTTAAATGGTGATGGGTTGCCTATATCTATCTTGTTTACTTTTTTCGTCAATTCCGCTTTTACATTTTGCCCAGTGACGTAAAGTAGGCCCTAATATATGTAATTCCAAAATTCAACGTCACAATATCTAAAAGCGGAATTGACGAAAAAAGTAAACAAGATAGATATAGGCAACCCATCACCATTTAAAGGGGTATTTTGTTTGCTATTGTGTGGTGTAAAGAAATACAGGGTGTTCCATTTAAAATAAGAGAGTTTTGGTATTTAATTTTCTGAAAAAATGAAATGATTTTTGAACACCCTGTACATTATTTGATCTAGGCATGACCTAAGCCAAATATGGCAGACTCTTTCTAATTTTGTAACAAATTTTAAAGTTTAAAGTGTTAATAGTGTTAAAGTAAAATTCATTTAATTCTGCATTTTTCAAAAAAATTAAATATCACAAAAACGAATAAAATTAGATACTTAGTACTATAAACTAACCTAAGTTATTTTTTTAAGTAGAACCTAAAACAGTCATAAAATATAGGGTGTTCCATTAAAAAAAATATAACGTCACACTTTTTGAGACACCCGATTTACTCCAAACTAATTTTATACTGCCTTATTCGACCTCTATACGTTTCCCAATCTGCTTTTTTTAATTCCCATCGTTATTTTTTACTAATAGTGTTTTCTTACCTGTAATGACTGGCATAGTAAGGATTATTCGCAAAGGATATGCCCCGTCCATACTGAAAATTAATCACTTTTCTCCAGTCGAAATTGTGGGTTAAAATGTTCTCCAAATGTTCAGCTGTGTGCCGAAGAGAGTCTTTTAGTCTTCCCCGCTTCTAAGTTTATTTAATTTGAACTGAGCAAAGATACGGATTCCAAACATGTTCTATTCTTGTTATATTATATTTAGTATTAAATTTTTTGTTTTGCAATTGAGACATTGCATACTTAAAGTGTTTCGAATTATAGTCTAATATTTCTGTCGTGTAAGTCGTTTGATAGGGAAATTTGATATTTGCAATGCTTGAAACAAGTTTTGTAGCATATGTATGTCTAAATTTACTTTCTTTCGATATAAAACACGTTTTCTTCTCTCATGTTCGATTGCCGTCCGTGGGATCAAACGCAATTTGTTTCTGGGTAAGGTAGATTTTCAGTCGGTATACGGTTTTGTTGCGGAACTGCTATGTAGGTTCCTCTGGAACCTTCATTTGTTCGTAGAGTCGGTTTAATTCGAATCTGAATTCTAGTATTTGGTGAATTTGATGCTTGATCCTTCGAACATCTTCGGAAATTTCCTGTGAAAAAATATTACAAACTTTTATTTTCTTAATTAGTAATTAATTTTTTAAGTTTTTTTTAGAGCATAAGTATAATACATTTAATATTTTTGTTTTTTTAACTTTCCATTTTTAAATTACATCTAATAAACTTAAGAACCAAACTAACTCCAATATTTTTTTTTAATCCAATTGTTAATTTTAACATTTGGCACACAAATAGTTTTCCGCTAAATTGGCACTTAATATTGATGATTGATGATTTCCACCTCCCGAAAACTTATTTTTACCACTTTTTCCATAAAATTGCAAAGCTTTACTTTCAATTATTTCAATCGCAGTAGCCGTGGCGCCACTATGGCTACTGCGATTGAGAGTGAAGCTTTATAATATTATGGAAAAGAGGGATAAAATAAATATATAAATGGGTTTTTAAGAGGTAAGAAATCAAATAATGATTGCCAATTTAGCTTTAAATCAGGAATTGTCTTTAAAAATAAGGGGAATATGTAGTGAAGTATAATGAACTAACCAAAACGAAACGTGTCCGACTAAAAATTCTTTTAGATTCGTAATCAGCGCCTCAAAAACCCCGTATACCAAATTTTATTAAAATCCGCGATGCGTCCAGTTTGTAAATAATTACCGTATCTTTTCCTAAAATTAATTTCCCCGTCCCAACACTTAATGATTTAGAGGTACAAAATACATTAAAATAAAAACAAGTTTTTACATATAGTAAAAATAAGTGTAGTTTGGATTTTAAGTGTATGATGAATATCTTAAAAACTAAACCTTTTAGATTTTTTTTTCCGATTCGTGAACAGCGCTCCAAATAACGCTCCTATACAAAATGTAAATAAAATCTGTAATACGCCCGATGAGTAAAAAATATCTTTTTTCCACAACCCTTAAAAAAATGATGTTTTTTTAATTGTTAACATGAAGCTAAAGTACTTCATTCTAGTACATTACGTAAAGTGTTAAAAAAGTAACTTTTTTAACACTTCGAAGCTTTTTTCACACTTTGAATCAGTGTTTTGTTTCAATGCCTACTACAATAATCTTAAATATCAATTTATGCAATATCACAGTTAACGCGACATCAACTTTTTTTTTTTATCTTTGGACAAACCACGAAGGCTAAAAGCCTAAATACTAACGTACCGTGGGTGTCTTAAGCGAGGTAAGAGGGACTTTGTTGACACGGGACTTAAATACTTGAAGATTTGGGGGAAGGAAAGACCTCCGCGGGCAGCAGGTTCCACAACCTAGAAACTCTAGGGACAAAAGAACGAACAAAGTGGGAAGTTCGGGGCCTGTCCAGTTGGACCGTATAGGGATGCATACGCGCGGAACCACGAGTTTCTCTGTTGGGAACCGTAAGTGGAGGAACTATACTGGACAATTCTTCAGAGCAGAAGCCATGGAAGTACCTATAAAAAAGCGATAAATCCCCACAGCCCGACGATGTGCAAGAGAGGGAAGCCTTTCTGTAAGTGAAGGATCATTAATGAGACGAATAGCTCTTCTTTGAATAGAATCAAGAATACTTAGGGTTGTGGGGGACGCCATGCCCCAGATATGAGAACAATATTCCAAGGGAGGTCGGATTTGGGACACATATAAAGTGTATAACTGAACCAAACGGTCAAGTTACCTTTGATTTCGTCATTATTTCTTTTAGTTCATGTGTCACTAGTTGTAAGATTTGACACACAGCTAATAGAATTTAATAGAAATTATTAAAAATTAATAGTAATAATGATTTTGGATGACTAAGAAATTGAAAAGGAATTTATACTGTTTTAGTATTATTTCTACAAAAAGTAAATACATACAATTTTTTAAAATTAAATAATAAAAGCATAGTTATAAAGAGGATAATTGTCTTTTAAAAATAAGGAGGCTATGATTTTTGTTTGGTAATACAGGGTGTCTGAAAATGCACGGCCCAATTTCAGGAGGTGATTCCTCATTGAAAAATACGAAAAAAGTTCCTATAAAACATGGGTCCGAAAATGCATAGTTTCCAAGATACAGGGTGTCCAACATTTAGGTTCAACATTCACCTTCTTTAATCTTCAGTTGACCTTCACTTTTTAATGTCATTAGATAGTCCTTAAAAGTTAAGATAGGAAAGTAAAATTAATTTTGCTCTATCTTTAACTGTTTTTGCTCAGTAAATCGTCAAATTCAAATTCGTCCCAAGAAACATGTAATAAAGTGGGTTTTTTTTTTCTCCAAAACGAAGCAAAGATACCAAAAAATTCTTAAGAGATAAAAAAGTTGCATTTTCAGTTGCTTATTCTAAAAAAAAAATAAAAAGTTACAAAAGTCAGTGGCGTACATTTTTTACAATTATTTCTTCGATAAGATGTCCCGTGAGACGCCACTGGACTTAATAATTTTTTAATTTAATTATGCCCAACTTTGGTCCTTATTACTAGAAATAACACTGAAAAATTTCAAGAATATCGGTTACAGGGTATTCAAGATAATTACAAAAAACCTATTTTATTTAAAAAGTTTAACACCCTGTATCTTGAAAGTATGCATTTTCGGACCCATGTTTATAGGAACTTTTTTCATATTTTTCAATGAAGAATCACCTCCTAAAATTTGGCTGTATTTTTCGAACACCCTGTATAATGGTTGTGCTGCAAATATGAAAATTAATAGGTTTAGATAACAAAACATGCTAAAATGGTATTTTACGTGAAATTTGCATATTGTCGTGGAATATAGTATGTAACACATGCAGAAAGCGCCTTTTTACTCATAGGATTGCCGCACTCGCCTAACGGCTCGTGCTGTCAAACTTCCAATTCGTAAAACAAAGTATCACATTATTTACTTGTTACATACATTACTATTGAAGTTACTTTGGCAAACTTTTACTTTTACTTAGGTAATTATTTAGTATACGGTTTTCTGCTGTTTTAACGATTTTTTAAAATAATTTGACGTACATGTTATCTATTAGTTGTCCTTAATAATAATATGAAGGCGCAGTTATGATTTTTTTTTAATAATAATAAAATATTTTCTTTGGCATTTGTCCACTTTTATTATGGACAATTGGCAACGTTGTATAAATGTTTAATAATAAAAGAGGGATTATAAAGGGTGGTCAGGTTAGTTCTGGTTAGTCAACGTTTTTTTTTAATCCTTTAATTACACCAGAGACACTTTATGAATCCAGTTTGTGTGAATTCTTTCTTTTATTCACTCATAAATTGAATCAAACCCTTCCGATGTTGCCAATTGCTTTCCATATTTAGCATGGTATATCTGATGTTTTTAGTCGTTTTTTTCTTACTTTCAGGTTATGAATTAACAATTTTCTATTTATCATATTTTTTATCTTTATTCTCAAAAATATGTGGAAAAAATGGAATTTTTACTTAATTTTTCATGTGATGTTCAGTTTCATTAGCTCGTTTTACCAATTTTACCCCGCCCAGCACCCCTTTGACTCCCCGGCCCCTTAAGTTTGTTTACTGATATTTTTTTTTAACGGAATATTTTGGATGTGCGCCACACACACGTTTTATTTAGAAGAATGTGTCTAAAATCTGTAAGTATCAATGATTTTTAAAAATCCCTTATAATAGCCGAAAACCGTTTATTAAACTGTTAAGCCTGATTTATAGTTTCAGTAACGTAAGACTTAAGAATTAAAATTTAAGCGTTAAGACGTAAGAAGAAGTAAGCAGTAATGACAAGTCAATTTATAGTTCCTAATTTAAAGTAGGGTCACTGCACCAGTAGTCAGCCAGTTAAGCCCAAAATATGAATCATAGTAACATTAAAATTATTTAGCGGGATGATTGTATTCTAACATGTCAAATTTATATTATTTATAGTTTTAACTTTATGCTTGTAAACATCTCCTTAAGGTTTTTAGGTTATGAATATTGTTGTTGTCACTTTTAAAAATGTATTTTATAAAATATAATTTAGGTAGATTGGCTCTGTGCTGTTTACAAAGGACATCAACGACAACAAAATAAAATTTAATGTAAAATGGCCCATAAATAACCAAAAATGTAAACATGAGGCTGCCGATTATCGGCGAAAACGACCGATGTCAACCGAGCCGTAAGACTTAAAAGCGTGTTAATAAACCATTTCTTGTACTTACGTCTTACGGCTTAATTCTTACTGCTTAAGTTTTTGGCACTATAAATTATCAGGTTACTTGTCATATGTTCATTTTTCTACGGCTTAACGTTAAGTCTTAAGTCTTACGTTACTGACCTATAAATCAGGCTTACCCTTACTTACTTCAAATGCTGTATTTCTTTGGGATCTTTCATTTCTCTGCAGTCGTCTGGTTTGTTGTCCATTTCGGATATCTGAATCGTCATCATTTTTGACTTTACCACAACAACAACCCATTTTTATTTACAATAATATTCTTGTCTCTGTAATAAGTATACATACGTTTTTTTATTATTGCTTGTTTTGTTAACAACTCTACCAATGTCAAATTATTATAAACTCTTTAAACTACAACTCCACCTCAATATTCTTATCTGAAACTGAAATGTAAATGTACCTAATATCAACGATTTATTTCACACCATAAATTCTTGTTGATAATGCTTATAATAACATTCATTGCCTGTTGCTTTTATGCAGACTATATTTAATTGTACCAAGGTCCTATTAAGAATGTACTAGATTTATCCAATTAAAAAAATATATTACCGAGTACAGGTAACTAACCACTAAACTCGATGGATTGCCAATGTTCTTACCTGCGCGAAACAAAAGTTACATTTCATGGGCGAAAAACCGGTTTGTGCGCAAGCACAGGGTAAACGCACTTGGCGCCAAACAAACTATCCGCATTATCGGAAAGAATTTGTTGACGGCGTGCTGGTTTTCTGTTCGAAGATCGCCCTCTTACCTCGCTTAAGACACCCACGGTACGTTAGTATTTAGGCTTTTAGTCTTCGTGGTTCGTCCAAAGATAAAAAAACTAATGAGCGTCACGGTCACTCCGCGGAGGAGGGTACGGGGTGCCGGTGTTTGTATTTTGCCACGGCTTTTAAGTGCGCATGTTCGTCCATCCGTCCATCTGTTTACTGCGCGAGGTCGTAAAAATCCGAGAAATGCTTCTTGCCACTGCGGATCTAAATGTAGGATATCTATGTAACTAACTTAACATAAAAATAATCCAGAGTCTTTGGCCTGTACGGCGCTTAAAAAAATGCTTATTTTTTTAAACGAAATTTGGATTAAAGTAGTTTTGTGCAAAAACTATTAAACCGATTTTAACGAAATTTGGTATGATGTTTCATCAAAGCATAAATGTTTTTAAAAGAAAATAAAGTGTCCCCAAGGTCATGAAAAAAAAGCATATTATATTTTGCGATTTCTAATCGATCCTATTAGTGAAAAATAGTACAAAACTTTTCTCTTTTACACAATTTTTTCTAAATCCAATTCTTATAAAGGCATGATTAAAGTAAAAATAAATGTATATTTTTTTTTCGATTTATTCACATTATATTTAACAAAATGTTCCAGACGGTTTGACAGAAAGCATATCGAGTATTTTTTTTTAACCTATACCTATACCTATACCTATACTTAGGTTTTACGACGTATATTTACGAACCGTTAAATTCAGGAAGTGGCCTGGGTGAATATTGCCTCCCGGAACCAACAAAAATTCCCCCATACTGTTCTATGGGTATTATACAAAATAATTTTCAGCTACCAAAGTAACTATTATTGCCAAACACTTAAAGCTTGATATAAATATTATATTGTTATCTATCTCTATCCCTTTGTTTTATGGCTCTGATACTAAGTCGATTAGACAGCTCTTCCGTTCCAGTCATATGAGCTACTGCTCATAAGCTTTTTCGGCTTTGTCCGTGGAAAATCTGGATAATCGAGGTCGTTCCTAGCATATGAATAAAAAGTACTTTAAACAATTAACACAAGCAATAAATTTCTGAACATGCATAATTTGTGGCTGTCAAACCAAGATCTGCTACTGGTATCGCGCATAACTGTCACTTTCCCAACTAACGTTTCTCCGCAAGGCATGCGCACCTCCTCAATTTAGCGTGAATCTTTTCTCGATCCCCAAAAGGGTACAGCAACGCCCGTACGACTCCTTCAGCCGCCTTTCCGGAAGTGAATTTACAAAACCTATACCAGTTGAGTCAAGACGGTGACTGGAACTGGACCTATTCTATTTGCAAAAAAGAGTTACAAAGTCTACACCATTTCCGTTTAAATATTGACTATATTGGTGTAGTGTTTGTAGCATAAATTACTAAAGCAAATCCATACACAAATTTAAATATAGAGTTTTAGAAAAGTAATGTAAAGGTCAAGCACCTCATGTACTATGCCTTTAGAAAAAAATAGTTTTTAAATAAATATTTATATCATTTTGAACTAAATAATATGACATAAAAACTACAATCTACAGATGTTTTGTTTATTAACTTTTTTTTAAATGACACCCTGAACGTTTTAAAAATCTGGAAACCACGATATATATACCAAAAATAATTAGTATGGGTGAAATGCAGAAACTTTACCGACAAGCCTAAACTTAATTTAACAATGAAAAATAAGAAACATTTTATACATACAAAATATGTCTAATCTTGGATTTTTAAACTACCGAGGTGTTAAAAATAATTTTAAACCAATTCAGATATTTTTAAAAATTTTGAATGCCAGGTATGTATAAGAATACATTTTTTGGCATACAGAAAAAATTACCAGTGTCACCCAGAAGGTCTTCGGGTAAATATTTATTAAGAAAAAAATGGTACGCCACTTTTTATTAATAAATTTTAAATCAAAATGCGGGCGAACTTACAGGTGTTGTGTTGTGCCAGAAGGGCCCCGTATCGGAATCAGGTAGGAGGCCCCTAGATAAATTTTGAAGACAAAAAAAGGTCCCCACTTTCCAATACATTGATTTTCTTATTTCAGCATTGCTTTCTCTACCACTAATTTTTGGTTTACACACATTTGGGGACCCCTATACCCAGGGTCTCGTATCATTGATACGGCTGAAATGGCGGTTGCTACGCCCTGACTTTGTAACTGTTTTTTGCAAACAAAGACTACCTGAGTTCAGTCACCGTCCTGACTAAACTGGTATTGGTTTTTGTAAATTCGCTCCCGTAAAAGCTTTATAGCCTTCTACGTAAACGTGACCGCAATACTCGGAGACCCCGGAAAGAGTTTTTATATTGTAAACGCCCTGATCTTTTCATACCTTGGCTACGCCCCATGAATAAGGTGTCGTCTGATAAGCTTAATAATTGTATTGTACAAATTTTAGTACAAATATACCTTCTATACCTTCCCTTATTAAAATCAACCTTGTACTACAGCGATACCGTGCGGTACGTTTCACAATTAAATTATCGTTACAGTCGTGGCCCGTCGTAATTATCTGAATCTGCTGGGAACTCAGAATCCCAGCAGTGCAGGACGCTTATTTCTGAATCTCCGGAGGGGAACACCCCGGGAACTTTTATGGAAATGTTATAGAACGGCGGGAACGAATTTTCCACCTCAAGAGGTGGAGAACTTTTAGTTCCCGGGAGTTGCTTGCTCACAGTGAACTTCTTTTTTTTTTAAGATTACTGTTTTGACAATATTTTCGTGAACTTTACTCACTTCCTGCAAAGCCTCCCTAGAGATCAAGAATAAGGGTCCAGTGGTGTCAATATTCTTCAATCGTTATCTGAGAGTAGTGGTGTGCATATTCGAAAGATTTCGATATTCGAATATTCGTATTCGGAAGATTTTAATATTCGAAAGATCTTTCGAAACATTTTATATTATTGAGAAAGATCTTCGAAACATCTTTCAAAAAACATTTCATATCTCAATGCAAAAGATCTTTCTGAAACATTGTATATTTTCATTGCCAAATAAGCTTTATTCTGTCGAAATACCGATTGAAAGATTGTTACTATTAGCGGCTATTATTTAACCAATATAAAAGCTGATATTCTTTGTTCGTTTGATTAATAATGGTTTGTGTTTTACGGGTTGTCTATATTAAACGCCTAGATATAAAAATAATTCATCATTCATTCGGTATCTTTCGTATTTGTGTTCGGTGTTTACGAATATAAATTCATTACTGATCGTTCATGAAATATTTCACGAAGAAATATTCAAAACATTTCCGAATATCTCGATGTTCGAATATCATTCAGAAGATCATTTGAAATGTTCTAACACTATCTGAGAGCATATAAATTCGCTAGAGGCAACCTTACCGCGTGGCCGGGCGAACACCCACACAAACGGCTCTAGAATACGCCCTTAAATTTTCTTACTACAATTACAAAACACCATGTATAATTTACACCGTATAAATTACAAAGGTTAAAACAAGGAATGTTTCCCTTTGTTTCTTGTGTGCCCCCACTGATCTCGATGGATTGCCAATGTTATAACCTGCGCGAAACAAAAGTTACATTTCATAGGCGAAAAAAACCGGTTTGTGCGCAAGCCAGTGGAGGGTAAATGCACCCGGCCCCAAACAAACTATCCGCATTATAGGAAAGAATTTGTTGACGGCGTCCTGGTTTTCGGTTCAAATACGGTAGTTAATGAGCGTCACGGTCAGACCGCGGACGAAGGGTACGGGGTGCCAGTGTTTGTATTTTGCCACGGCTTTTAAGTGCGCATGTTCGTCCACCCACTGCGCGAGATCGTAAAAATCCGAAAAATGCTTCTTGTCACTGCGGATCTAAATGTAGATTATCTATGTGTGCCCCAGGATTATGCAGTTGGGTAAATTTTATTTTTTCTAATCCAACTAAAATACAAAAAGGTGGCGTACAGACCCACTGGACTTAAGAAAGTTAGAGCGAAATTTGCCCCTTAATGATAAAAATAAAACCATTATTTTGCTATTTTCGGAATACCCTGTATTTAGCCGCGATGGTAAGAATACAATATTAAACATTTTAAAAATTAACAGCATGCTGTAGTATTAGTATGTTGTGTGGCTTATTCTTTTTTCATTGTTTTAGGTATGTACCAAGTCAATCAAAATCATAGTAGAGAAAATATTTTTAGTAAGTATATTAAACTAATAAAATTAAATGAACAATTTATTTTTCTTTGATCCGCTTCACAATAAAACTGAAACTGATAATGACTCTTTCAAAATCATTCCTTTCACAAAAAAACGAGCAATATTTTGAAAGCCCATCGAAAATCACCTACCTAGAAGCATTTATATAACTTTCATCATTTTGGAATTTAAAAAGGCCCTCACTTATAAAAATTGTATGGTTTAGTTAGGTAATAACGGTAATATTTATCACGGGTTTCGCAGGCTAGTGGATACTCCATACTCTCAAATAAACGTAAGTGGCGCATATCCAAAATATTCCGTTTTTAAAAAATATCAGCAAACAAACTCATGGGACCGGGGAGTGAAAAGGGTATGCTGGGTGGCGGTAAAATTGGTAAAACGCACGAGCGCTGAACATCACATGTATAATAAGTAAAATTACATTTTTTCCTCATATTTTTTAAGAAAAAAGCGAGCGTGAAAATTGTAAATGCGTAACATCATTCCAAATAAGAGATATGGCTACATAACGTCACGTTACACCATGCATAAATATGGAAAGCATCTGACAAGCGCTGGAAGGTCTCTGATCTTTATGGCTTCAAGCCAAAGTAGATCTATTGGCGAAACCGGAAATCTAGGAGGCGCTGTCTTCTGGCGCTTTATGGTGACCGAACAGACACTTCATTGCTAAGGCAAGGCGACTGCAATATACGTAAGCAAAGCCCTACCGCTGTCGCTCGAAACAAACAAATATTATTCGCGGAGCTTTTCTAATGTATATAAATTCGTTTCAAAACGCTGTTTACCACAAAATATTACCAGTACAGATATTCGATATATTTCGCTCGACGCTTCCGCTTGTTATCGTGGCCGAGGCCTAAAAGAATTTTTATTTTTAAATCAGGCGGCTGCAATATACGTGAGCAAAAAGCCCTTCCGCTGTTGCTCAAAACGAATAAATATTATCCGCGGAGCGTTTTTAATGTATATAAACTGGTTTCAAAAAGCTGTTTACCACAAAATATTGTAGCCAGTACTGACTACCAGTACAGAAATTTAATACTTTCCGCTTAATGCCTCCACTTGTTATCGTAGCCGAGGCCTTATACCTACTAGAGGTAGCCTTGTCGCTTGGCCGTGCAAACAGTGTATGTATGTATGTATGTAGGAGAGGAAGAAAATACGTCTAGTATCTTTCTCTATCGCTCCGCGTGCTGATTGTAAATACAGGGTGATTTAAAAATCGATAACGAAACTTAAGGGGGTGATTCTACTTGACAAAATAAGGGCAGAGCTTCATATATTTTTTTCAAAATGTCATTCGTTTTCGAGTTACAAGCCGTCAAAGTTCAATTTTTATTTTGGTTTTTTCGCTATATTGCATTTATTTTTTAACCAATCCAGTTGATATTTGGCACACAAATCGAGCTTTGCAGATTCTAAAATTTTAAGACAAAAGTACTTTTTAAATACTTAAAAACTTTTTTTTAATATTTAACACACCGTAGTTCAAAACCTAAGACGTTTAGGACATATGTTTGTATGAAAGCCTTTTTTTTTTGTTGTAAAATCGTTTGGTTAAGTTTGTCGGTTGAGTTACTGGACACCCTGAATGTATGTAAGTAATTTTATTAAAATTGATGAAAACTTTGATGTCCATTGGTCCCTAAACGGTGAGGTTTATCGACTTTAATAAAGAGTACCTTATTTTTTAAGTTTTTGATTGTCTATAAAATGGCGCCCCCAGCTTTGCGATATCTGTCAAAATAAAAAGTTATGATGTAAATAAATTTTAAGTTTTAGGTAGTGCCCTCTGTCGGAATTTAAAAAAGTACTTTTGTCTTAAAATTTTAGAATCTGCAAAGCTTGATTTGTGTGCCAAATATCAACTGGATTGGTTAAAAAATAAATGCCATATGGCGAAAAAACCAAAATAAAATTTGAACTTTGACGGCTTGTAACTCAAAAACAAATGACATTTTGAAAAAAAATTATATGAAGCTCTACCCTTTGTCTATTTTGTCAAGTAGAATCACCCCTTAAGTTTCGTGATCGATTTTTGAATCACCCTGTATACTGTTTTCGGAAGTTAAAAACACCACATATTATGGTCGAAAAGTAACAGTTTATTATCGTTCATCGAAATAAATGGCACAAATTCGGGATAAAAACAGCCATCTTCATATTCTCACCAGGACTTGTTCGTCATCGTTCGTTGTAGTGTCGCAATCGTTTTTGGTAGATTAGGGTTTTCTTCTCCAGGACATTTTTTTCCCATAAGAACCTTTGCCAGTATTATGATATAATCTTCATCTTTGCAGTGGTCTTTTTTACTGAAAAAAAATGAAAATATCAGCAACCTACATCCAAACGAAAATGAATAATAATTTTTGACATCTACATTTTCTATAACATATCAACAAATTTTCTTGAACATCCCCTGTAAATGTACACATTGATCAACACTACAATGTCAAACTATTTTAAATATTCGATTTTTCGGTTAACCCGTTTGCTAGTTAGATGCTAATATATTTTTTAAAAATTGTTACATTATTATCGCCTCATATTTATGGAACAAACAATAAAAATACCAGTTAGCGTGACATAACGTTGTCATTTTGAAATTTAGTGCTTTATTATTATCAAAAAATCGTAGAGCGAAAAGATTAACCATGAGTTATACTACTGAAGAAAAAGTATTGATGATTAAATGGTACTATCAAGGAAATAGTTACCAAAAGGTGTCAGACATGTTCGCTGCTCAGTATCCGAATAGACCGATACCCGGAAAATCAACAGTCGATAGGACTATCAAAAATTTGAGACCAAAGGCACAGTGATAAATAACTGCAGATGTGAAGCTAGGGAGTATCAAAGAGAAGAAAATGTAAGAGATGATAGAGACTTGGAAATTTTATTGCACGTGGAAGAAAATGAAGGAAAGGTGAGTACAAGGAAACTTCAGGATATCATAGGAAAAGATCAATCAACAGTGCTCCGGATTTTGAAAAGGCATAAATACATTTCATACAAATATGAAAGACATCAAGAGCTAAGGGATGGGGATGAAATACGACGGCAGGAATTTTGTTTTGACATGATGGAAAGGGCAAACATGGACAGGGAATTTTTAAGAAATATTTGTTTTACTGATGAGTGCACATTTACGTTAAACAATGAACCCAATCATCAAAATTACCGATACTGGAGCAAAGAAAACCAACACAGATTTGTCGAAACGAGGACGCAATATCCACAGAAAGTAAATGTTTGGGCGGGGATTTTCGGACAACATATTATTGGACCATTTTTTCTTAATCAAAATTTGAATGCAGAATTTTATTTGGAACTACTCGAAGAACTAATTTTACCCGCTTTAAATGATGTATTCAGGGAAAATCAGGAAATTTGGTACCAAATGGATGGCTGCCCGGCACATAATACCCTGGCTGTTCGGGAATATTTACACAATGCTTTTAATGGAAATGTTATTGGCCTACATCACACCATAAATTGGCCAGCCAGGTCTCCTGATATTTTGCCAAATGACTTCTTCCTCTGGGGCCATTTAAAAAGCATGATATACAAGGATAAAAATTACTCTAATCTAGATGAGTTAAAAAATGCTATTTCTGCAGAATGCAATAAAATTTCAATTTACCAGTTAGCCAATGTAAGAAGACAATTTTATGAACGTCTGGGTTATTGTCTAGCAGTCAATGGAGGAATATTTGAAAATTTTCTTAAATCTTAAGTTTATTTCCAACATATTAATTATTGTAATAATATTAATAATTTATTGAAGCATGTAAATATTATAAATGTCATAAGTTCTTGAAATTTGTTACTCTAGTTTAGTTTAACTTAACTTAATTCGTTTGTATAAATACAACTTTAATCTTTTCACTGTACGATTTTTGATAATAATAAAGCACTAAATTTTAAAATGACAACGTAATGTCACGCTAACTGGTATTTTTATTGTTGTTCATAAATATGAGGCGATAATAATGTAACAATTTTTAAAAATATATTAGCATCTAACTAGCAAACGGGTTAACCGAAAAATCTAAAGTTTTTACCATGTACGTAGATTTGCATGCTCTTCAATAAACTTTAATAGAATTTTTCTCTAAAATAATTAGGGAGCCAATAATTGACCCCATTAAAAATTACATGGGATTTCCTATGTCCCGCCCGGCCGACTTTATCGTTTGCGCGCCAAATTCAAATTATATAGCTGTGCTATTTTTGTCTCTTAGATGTTAGGTACTTTGTTTTTGTTTCCTATTAATATAAAATATTGGGGTTTAGTTCAATAATTACACACACCTTATTAAAAATGTCATTTATTTGGTTTTTATGAAAGATTTTTTCTTACAGATAGCTCGTGTCAATAGTAACCTTAGTTTGCCTGTTGAAAAGCACAAATTTAATATATACACTGCGAGTCACTAATAAAAGTCAATATATTCCAGAGTCCAATTAAGGTAAAACAACACACAGTAAACTACCAATGGCGTCACAGAAAATGTAAGCAAACTGTCCAAACAAATCGGCCATTGAAAAATATCAAACACAAATATCGATTAACATTTCGGCGTGACTGCCTGCAGCAACGTTTGTCAAGATTAAAAATATTCGATTCATGGTATATTTTCTTCCTCGCAAATTAGATGTGAGCCAAGGAAACGGACCTTAAAGTTTACATGCAGAAATTGTAAACAACTTGGCAACCAGGGCAAAGATTGTTTCAGGTATGTACAAAGTCAATCAAAATCATAGTGGAGAAAATCTATATAGTAAGTACCTAAACTAATAAAATCAAATTGACAATCGATTTTCTTTGATCCACGCCATCTGTAGCCAAAAATAGCCATGATAAATATGCAGTCAGATTTTATCTATTTTATTTTATCTTTTTTATTTTATCGTATCAGCTATTTTTAAGGTATATGCAGCCAGTAAAGCACTAACAAAACAAGCACTATAGTAACCCAATCCGAAATGTTTACTTGCCGGCATTCGCGTTAAACTGTCTTCCACGCATCGCCTACTATTGGCTGATTCTGCATAGCTTTTAAAATTCTTGTTTATTGCTAATTTTTAAAAACTTAGCTTTTGATTGGATGATTCAAAACTGACAGCAAATCAAATTGTCAGCTCTTAAAAATAAGTAATAAATTTTCAATTAAGTATTTCTTAATTGGACAAATTATTCTGGCCTTAGTTCAAAGGAATTTTTTGGTACCTAAAATTTACTTTCAACCACCTGCGGTACCTTTTAAAAACGGAAGAAATAGCTATTTATGTATCGAGGGCGTTACTAGGGACTATAATGCCCTGAAGGTCGAAATAGCCCGAAAGCCTGGCCCAGATTTCGACCTGATGGGCATTATAGTCCAGTAAAGCCCGTGGTGCATACAATGCTTTATGTTTTACCCAAAAGAGTTTTTCAATGACTAATTACATTATTTATTCGCAATATAAAAATAAGTTGCACCTGTACCTGTATACGTAAGTAGATAATGACTGGTGTTAAGTTTGACTTTGATGTTTCTATCAGTTAGTCAGTTGGCATTTTTATTTAACGATTTGCTCAAAATGGAAGAAATTCCACAAAATATAAGAGAAAAGGCCATAAAAGCGACCGAAAATCTTTTGCCAGTTAAATCAAGGCAACAGTATGATCGGGAGTATGGCATATTTGGTATTTGGAAAGATGCGAACGCAATTCTTCAAATAACCGAAACCGTTTTAATGGCATATTTTCAGGAACTGGTAAGTTATTGATTTTATTTTAATACATATGTTTAACAAACTTTATTATTTTTAGTCGGAAAAATACAGTCCGAACTCTCTCTGGACCAAGTATTCCACCCTAAGGTCTACGTTGATGGTCTATGAAAATATAGACATTTCGCAATACCATCGTCTCATATCTTTTTTTTGTATAAACTTGATCTTTATTGTGAGAGAAATAAAATTGGATAAGCAATAAAATTTCCATATTAGCGATTAGGCATTATAAGCGGGCATTATCATAATGCCCGCTTATAATGCCCTAGGTGTGATAGCAGGTATTATTGCTACCATAACATATTCCGTTTCTAAGGTATTACAGATCAATAATAGATGGGTAAAACATAATTATATTTTCATAACCAGAAACTGAGTAACCGTGGCTATAAACCTACGTAAGCTATATATAATTTATGTAGTTAAGCCAATTATAATAAGTTATTTTTATTTATTTTTATAACGTCATTTTTGAAAATAGCCGATTATAGTCTCCAGCACCGTATCGAGTGTATGTAAGACTACGGAAAAAGAGCCGAATCAAAGATTTAAATAACACTTCAACACTTTATTATTTTGTTAACCAACAACATAAGGGGGCGTCCATAAGTTACGTGAGGTGTTTTTTCCATGTTTTGGACCCCCCTCCCCCCTATGGTGAGATTTTCTTTAACCCCCTATACTCATCTCACGTGAGATTTATATTGGAATACTGAAACTCTCAATTTCTTGAATTGAAATTGATTTTGTTTTTCAAAAATATAGAAGAACAAGAAAAGGTCCTCCATCCAAAAGAAAGCAAAAAAGCAACAATACATACATCACATTTTCCTGGGGAGGCCTGTCCCAAGATTTATTTTTCTTTTCTTTTCTACCTACACAAAAAATTACGTGGGATTTTCACAGACCCCCCTTCCCCCTCGTGAGATTTGGTAGATTTTGCTCGACCCCCTCCCCCTAAAATGTCTCACGTAATTTATGGACGCCCCCCTAACATAGAGATTTATTTAAGAATTTACTACACTACGCCACTGATCTGTAATGTTCGCTGTAAATAATTCTAGTGTTCAGGGAATAACCCGCGAATGGAACAAGTTTTGTTTTTGATCAGGGTTGCCAGATTACTGGATTTAACAGTGATCTACTACTTGAGTGGCGCAACCACGCGAGGGGTTTTGGTGTAACCCGGTCTCCAAGAGGCCATGAGGCCTACCTAAAAGTATGCAGCATGTTTTATCTAAATTAGAGCAGAAGCATTTTCGCCTTGCAGTAAAGAAGTTTCACTGATTTATCTATTAAATAAAAATAATATTGAACCTGGCAACCATGTTTATAAATTCGCAACATCAACAGAAATGCGCTGGAGTTAAAACGATATACGAATATACGAACAATAATTCTGTAGTGAATTTGAGCTTGAGTGCTAGTTATAGAGGTTACAGTGACAGAAAGATTTTCTTTGAAATAATCAGAGGAAATAATGTAAGTATAGTAATATTTTATTAAAACTATTATTATTTTAGTTAACATACAGTGTGTCTCAGGATAGGTGTTTAGTTTAAAAATGTAAATTCAGGTGCTCTTTGATAAGAAAAAAAAATCACAAAAAAGTTTAAAGCAAATAAATCGGCATGCTTGTCTTCGCGGCCGCCTTTGCTATATTTCTTTTATGATATGCCGGTTGATGCAAGTGGGTCATCGCACTATGGGATAGAAATTAAATTTTTTGGTCAAAATTCTGAAACTTACCAATCTTAAAATGAGGTGCTTTTTACTGGAAAATTATTGAAAAAAAATATGATGCATTATTACAAATACTTTTTGGGGACCTAAAACTTATTATATGTTATTATAAATTTACACCCCTTAACATTATTATTTTTTATTGTACAAAATAAACTAAAATAGCAGCTTGTTTGGTTAATTCGGTAGTATTCTAATCAGTAATCCGATGATTATTATCTCATATGATATACAGGGTACGACAATAGGTATGATTTTTTTAAATGGAATTACTCTGAATATTATATCACCACTAGAAAATATCTTTTAAAAGCTTTAAAAAATACTACATTTGATGTGTCTATCTCAATTAGTTTCGGAAATATGACGATCCAGATCTGAAAAATAATTTTAAATTATTCTTAGAAGCGTAATAGAGTTACATCTTCCCAACTTCCTTTATTTTTTAACGTATAAAATAAATAAAACACACTGTTTTGTTGGGTAGATTCTGTAGAATCCATATCTTTCATCAGAATGCTTTTATCTTTTAAGATATACAGTGTAGGACAAAACATATTCAATTTTTAAAATGGAAAACCTTGTAAATTATAAAAATCCTGTATCTGTCCTTACAATCAGAAGTAGCAAAAAGTAGCAAGGCAATTGTAAGTACAAAAACTGATAAAGAAAAAGGCAACAATAGCTCTTATTATTTAAACCCTTTTACTTTTTTAGTAAACAAGGCTAATAATAAACTTAGTAGATTAAATGTTGTATATTTATGTCTACTTAAAATACATCTTCAAGTTTCTTATTACCCCAATAGAAATCGTCATATCCTTTTATAATTTTGCGTACATGTAGTTTGGAGTATCTACTTTAAAATACACAGCATGAGCCATTAAAATTTCAAAGTTGCTTTTTGGCCAAAATAATGGATTTCTATCCCATAGTGTATCGGCGCGTCGCTGTAAAGGATAGCGGCGCCTTTGTATAAAATAGTCCGATTGCAGGCGGCCTTTTTATGTTTTTTTGAGGGTAGGGCGGGGCTAGTTGAGCAATTTTTCACTTGATCGGTTATAGCTCCTCAAAAATAAGTCTTAATGGCTTATAACGCATACTGATGGATTAGCAATTTATTCCTTATTAATAGTGTCCATAGTAGTTTCTTTCTAATAAGTCGAATTTAAGAGCTACATCTATTTTAATGTTGATAGTCAAGTATGCTCAACGTACCCCATAGGTAGGGTAAGTTGAGCAAGGGTATGGGGCTAGTGGAGCACTTGAAAGTATAGTCAAATCATGGCTTGAATGTTAGATACGTTTACAATAAAAATACATTTTGACAATTTGCTTTTTATATTTATAATCTTATAGTGACAAAACAACAAATCTTATTAATAAAACAGCAACGTACCTAGCTTAGATAAACTATTGGATTTAATATCTATCAATTCATCTTAGTTTTTTAAACTTTTTAAGCAGTTTTATTTTGCTTCTTTTGTAATGCCTTCTGTATCTGTTAAAATTGCAGCTTTTCTTGGACCAGCCTTTGGGTATGTGGTCGAACTATTTCAGAGAAAATTTATAAGTTAGATAGGTCAGCTCGTTTTCTTTGTTGCTTGTATAAAGTTCGGGTTGCAGCCTCTTTTAAATCTTGAAAAGACTTTAGTGTTTTACTGTTATAAGTCCGTATCCTAAAAATAAAAAAATAAAACATTTTATACTTAAAACCGTGGGGTTAGTTGGGCAACTGTAGCTCAACTAACCCCAACCTGAAATTTTAAAGAAAAAGTTAATTTATTAAAAAACCGGTTAGAATTGTATTCAAAATCTTTATACATATTAAAACTGCAATAAATTTACTTAAGATTAACACTTACCTGATTGAGAACGGAATACATTTAACTATTACAGATAAAATTTTCCGGCTTGCAATTATTTTACTTTTTAATCACAAAATAAACAATGCGCACGGATACTTTTCTCGATCGCCGCGTCACCACTAGTGGTTGCACAATCAGTTCCCCTCGCGCAACCCCCTTCTTTGCGCTATTTAATCGCTTTCGCGTGCGGTGTTATAACTCGCCCTGATAATACCATTTGGAATAAAATTTTGTATTTATTAGTTTTGCACCAAGCGACCAGTTTCCCAAAATTTTGTTTTAAAATTTAATAATTTTTGGTCCATTTGTCCTCTTGTAACACGTATCCTGGGATATACTGTATATATAGGGAGTGTTTATTCAAAAAGGACATATGCCATTTTATTAAAAATCTTTTTCTTATGATTTATTTTCTTTCTGAGAATATAAATTTGAACAAAATATTATTTGGCTTTTCTCCAGAATAAAAATATTTATTAAATATTTTAAGAACTTTAAATTTTTATACAGGGTGTTTCTAAACAAATGCGAAAAATTTTAAGAGGCCGTTTTCCACCAAAAAATAAAAAAACGGTAACAGTTTAATATACGGTTTTCTGCTATTTTAAGGGTTTTTAAAAATTATTGAAACTTACTTACATATTTTAGACTCTTTTATTAATAAAACGTAAGTAGCGCACATCCAAAATATTCCGTTTAAAACAAAATATCAGTTAACACATTTACGGGACCGGGGAGTGAAAAGGGGTGCTGGGCGCGTTAAAATTGGTAAAACGAGTTAATGAAACTGAACATCACATGTAAAATTAAGTAAAAATTACAATTTTCCACATATTTTTGAGAATATGGATAAAAATATGATAAATATAAAAATTGTTAATTCTTAACCTAAGTAAAAAAAAAACTAAAAACATCAGTTATACCATGCTAAATATGGAAATCAGTTGGCAACATCGGAAGGATTTGATTCTATTTATGAGTGAATAAAAGGAAAGAATTCACACAAACTGGATTCATAAAGTGTGTATTAGTCTCTGGTGTAATTAAATGATTTAAAAAAAAAAGCGTTGACTAACCAGAACTACCCTGTTTTAGTTTATAACAAATTTGGTCTCCTAATTTTTTTATTTGATTTGCAGTTTCGTAAATAAATAAAATCCATTTTCAGCATGGTCAAATCCTATCTATTAAAAAAATAGATAAAATAGGTGATTTTTACTCTAGAATTGAAGTACCGATACGAAATGACCATACCAATAAATGGTTTCTATTTATTTACGCGAGAACCAGACATCAAATAAAAACGGTCAATAGATCAAATTCGTTAACGACAACAAGCATTTAAAGCAAATATGTATTCCGATAATACTATTTGCACCTAAAATATTATGCTAAACCCCTCATGGACGACACTGATAAAAAAAAATTCTTGTGTGCCAAAAAAATACTTCTGATGCGTATCTTATAAAATTTTTAAAAATATTTGAATTAATATAAAATCCTTAAAAAAACATAATTTGTTAAAATTTTTTACCACCCAGTATTTTAAAAACTAAGGCATTTTGGAAATACAAAAATAATTCTTAATGGCTTATAATGCATACTGATGTATTAGCAATTTATCCCTTATTAATAGTGTCCATAGTAACTTCTTTATAATAAGTCAAATTTAGGAGCTACATCTATTTTAATGTAGATAAGCAAGTATGCCTAACGTACCCCATAGGTGAGGTAAGTTGAGCAAGGGTATGGGGCTAGTGGAGCACTTGAAAGTATAGTCAAATCATGGCTTGAATGTTAGATACGTTTACAATAAAAATACATTTTGACTATTTTCTTTTTATATTTGTAATCTTATAGTGACAAAACAACAAATCTCATTAATAAAACAGCAACGTATCTAGCTTAGCTTAACTATTGAATTTAATACCTAACAATTTATCTTCGTTTTTAAACTTTTTAAGCAGTTTTATTTTGCATTTTTTGCAATGCCTTCTGTATTTGTTAAAATTGCAGCTTTTTTCTATCTTCTGTTTGATTTGGCTAATTTTCTTGGACCAGCCTTTGGGTATGGTCGAACTATTACCAGAGAAAATTTATTAGTTGAGATAGGTCAGCTCGTTTTCTTTGTTGCTTGAACAAGGTTTGGGTTGCAGCATCTTTTAAATCTTAAGGAGAGTCTAGTAGTCTTACTGTTATAAGTCCGTATCCTAAAAATAAAAAAAAAAAACATTTTATACTTAAAACCGTGGGGTTGTAGTTGGGCAACTGTAGCTCAACTAACCCCAACCTTAAATTACAAAGGAAAAGTAAATTTATTAGAAAACCGGTTAGAATTATATCCAAAATCTTTATACATATTAAAACTCCAATAAATTTACTTAAGATTAACACTTACCTGATTGAGAACAGAATACATTTAACTATTACAGTTAAAAATTTTCAGCTTGCAATTATTTTACTTTTAAATCGCAAAATAAACAATGCGCACGGATACTCTTCTCGATCTCCGCGTCACCACTAGTGTTCGCACAATGAGTTCCCCGCGCAACCCCTTCTTTTATGCTTTTTGATGCTTTCGTGTGCGGTCGATAGTTTTGGAGATATTTTGATTGCCCAACTTACCTCTAATTCTGTATATGTTTTTTATATTAATTGACATATAAGTCTTCCTATTGAATCAGTCTACCTACTAAAAAAAACCGCATCACAATCCGTCGAGTAATACCGAATTTTAAATGTAAACTATTTTTTAAACACTGTGTATGTTTTTTTGACATTATTATAACCCTTCTTGTAAATCATTATATCTATTTAAAAAAAAAAACGCATCAAAATCCGTTAAGTAATGTCGAATTTTAAATGTAAACTATTTTTTAAACACTCTGTATATGTTTTTTTATATTATTATACATATAAACCTTCCTCTTGAATCAGTCTACCCATAAAAAAAAACGCATCAAAATCCGTTGAGTAATATCAAATTTTAAATGTAAACTATTTTTTAACACTCTGTATATGTTTTTTTGGATATTATTATACATATAAACCTTCCTCTTAAATCACTCTATCTATTTAAAAAACCGCATTAAAATCAATTGAAAATGGTAACGTCAATATCGAATTTTAGTTATAGTTTATCCAAGATAGCCGACCCGTGCCCACTTCGTTGGGCGTTAATGTCTGAACTTTTTGTTTAATCATAGTAAAATATAGCATATAAAACTCCTGAGTAGTGTAGCTTTCTGATTGTGAAAGAATTTTTATAATAGGTTCAGTATTTCCGAAGTTTAGCGGCTACAAACAAACAAACCCACAAACTTACACAAAGTTACAAACTTTACCTCTTTATATATTAGTATCGATTGAAAAGTTGCGGTACTAATAGGTTAGTATACTAACCCATTATGCTCCAAAACTTCCTTTTTTAATTTGTAGGTCTTGCGAAAGCTTTGTTGATTATTGGGATTATGATCCACACGAAACATATGATATTGATAATTTTGATGATGGTCCATACGAAACAAATGATATTGATAATTTTGATGATGGTCCATACGAAACAAATGATATTGATAATTTTGATGATGGTCCATACGAAACATATGATATTGATCATTTTGATGATGGTCCATACGAAACATATGATATTGATAATTTTGATGATGATCCAGATGACGCATCTGCCATTGGTTTTTATGACCTCCATTTAACTATTAAAAATATAAAAACAAAAAAGTGAACGATAAGAATACAGCTAAATTAAAAACCAAAAGAAATACTTAAATTTAAATTTTGATGATCACCCAAGTGGTTCTAAGTCTAAGATAGAAAATCATGAACTGGACGGCGCCAAAACCTTTGCTGCTTGGCTTGCTAATGAAAAAATTAAACTTTCGGACCCCGAAAAAATAGAAAGAAATGACGATATTATAATCGGCATATTAAATGCTTTTATGGGAAACATCGATGAAGAATTTGAAGAAGTTATTAAAAATGGGAAAGTATTTCAGAAGAAAGAGTTGTCATCATCAGATCTTACTTATGTTTTCATGAAAAACAAATTTGACGCTGGCATGCAAAGTGGAATAAGGTCAATATGTCGAAGTTATCGTGTAAAAAAGATAAAGAAATTAATTTGTCCTTACTTATGGGCGCAATTTGAAATCAAAAGAAAAAGAAACGAATAGTCGATGGAGTTGTGCATGTTGAAGAATTGTATCATGGAACGGCAAAGGTAAATGTTCTTTATAGTCCAATTAAATAGACGCTGAAATCACAATTTGGGGGAGTGAATGAATTTTTGACATAAGTTACTTTAAAGTGTCTACAAACAAAAATATTTAAAAAAAATTTCAACCCCCGGAGAAGGGTTGAAAAAAAATAAATAAAGTGATTTTTGCAATTACTTTAAAACGGTTGGAGCTACAAAAAAATTCTTTACAAAAGTTGTAAAACTAAAAATTATAAATCAAAATGGTCTCTATTATTTTTCTCCCAGATAACATGAGGGTTGCTAAAACTTAAGGGATGATAATTTCAAATAAAAAAAAATTATAACTGTTTAACAAATTCATGAATTTGCATTTATTTTTGACATAATTATCCTTAGAGTGTCTACAATTGAAGTGTAGGAGAGATTTTGTTTCAACCCCCGGAGAGGGGTTAAAGAAAAATAATTAATGTGTTTTTTGGAAATATATTTCAAAATGGGTAAACTTAAAAAAAAAACGTTTTTTACAAAAGCTGTAGAGCTAAAAATTCTACATCAAAATGGTCCTTATCATTTTTTTCTCCAGATGATATAAGGGTGGCTTAAACTTAAGGGATGATAATTTTAATTAAAAAAATCATTCCTATTTAGCAAATTTATGTATTTGCATATTTTTTTGAAATAATTACCTATAAAGTGTCTATAAACAAAGTATACAAGAGTTTTTGTTTTAACCCTCCGAAAAGGGGTTGAAAAGAAATAAATAAGGTGTTTTCTTAAAGTACTTTAAAACGGTTGATGTTAGAGAAAAAAATCCCAACAAAAGTTTTAGAACTAAAAATTTTACATCGAAATGGTACCCATCATTTTTCCCCAGATGACATTAGGGTTGCTAAAACTTAAGGGATGATAATTTCAATTTAAAAAAATAACTATTTAACAACTTTATGTATTTACATTTCTTTTTGACATAATTAACTTTAGAGTGTCCAAAAACGAAGTAAAGAAAATATTTTGTTTCAACCCCGCTGGAAAGGGGTTGAAAAAGGGAATTAATGTGTTTTATTGGAATTATTTTAAAACGATTGGCGATAGTGAAAAAGTTCTTTACAAAAGTTGTAGAGCTAAAATTCTACATCGAAATGGTTCTCATTATTTTTTTCTTAGATGACATTGGGGTGGCTAAAACTTAAGGGATGATAATTTTAATTTAAAAAATTATAACTATTTAACAAATTCATGTATTTGCATTTTTTGACATAGTTAACTCTAAAGTGTCTATAAATGAAGAATAAAGTAGATTTTTTTAACCCTCCGGAAAGGTGTTGAAAAAAAATAAATTAAATTTTACATCGAAATGGTTCTCAGCATTTTTTTCGCAGATGACATTAGGGTTGCTAACACTTAAGGGAGCTCCATGAAGCGAAAAATGTATTTATTTATTATTAATTAAATATTTAAACATTTATGCCGTAATTTATAAACCCAAAGACTGGAAATAAATAGGTTAATTAACAAAGGGAAACTTTTTGACAAAATCGACATCATTTTTTTTACCGAGGTTTTTTTGTTCAAGTGTTAGATTAGGCCATAATTTTTTCAAATTTTAAAATTGCTATTTAAAACCATACAGGGTGTCCGGGAAAATGTGGGAAATCTCTCGCACACGTATGGAACAGATGAAAATAACACGACAAGTTCCTATAAAATTTTTTCCGTTTAAGCCCCCTGCGGAGATATGATCCCCTAAAGGGGGCAGCTAGAAATCGATTTTTCGTGAATAACTTTTAAAGCGCTCTGTATAATTTGATAATATTTTAGTACGATGCATACTAGTAAAGACCTCTTAAAATAGTGCCCTTGAAACTTATGTCGCTTCTTTAGTTTGCCAGGGACGGACTAGTTTTCGCAACATTATTGATAATATTTTTTACGCCCTGTATGGTGAAGACACAAAAATATGTTTTTGGGTAGTTTAAACCTTTGCTAAAAAAAGGTACTCTTGTTTGACATCGATAAAATGAGCCGTTTTCGAGTAAAAATTATTTTAACAATAAGAGTTTATTTTTGTTTAATAATACAATATTTTATTTTCGATGTAATTTGTAATTTTTGATTCAGTATTGAAGTCCTCTCGTAGCAGGTCAGGAATTTGTTGCAAATGTTTGTTGAAATAATTTTTTACTCGAAAACGGCTCATTTTATCGATGTCAAACAAGAGTACCTTTTTTAGCAAAAGGTTTAAACTACCCAAAAACATATTTTTTGTGTCTTCACCATACAGGGCGTAAAAATATTATCAATAATGTGCGAAAACTAGTCCGTCCCTGGCAAACTAAAGAAGCGACATAAGTTTCAAGGGCACTATTTTAAGAGGTCTTTACTAGTATGCATCGTACTAAAATATTATCAAATTATACAGAGCGCTTTAAAAGTTATTCACGAAAAATCGATTTCTAGCTGCCCCTTTAGGGGATCATATCTCCGCAGGGGGGCTTAAACGGAAAAATTTTATAGGAACTTGTCGTGTTATTTTCATCTGTTCCATACGTGTGCGAGAGATTTCCACATTTTCCCAGACACCTTGCTTAAATTCATGCTAAGTGATATACCGACTTTTACACGGCACGCTTATGCCGAAACGTCTTCGCGAAGCCTCATTTTCAGCATAAAAACAAAGAAATAATGGAAATAGGTCTTTGAGACTTGGGACTTTTTATTGGAAATTTCCTCCTCTTTAGGATCTTTTTTTAATTCCTTAAATGTCATTATTTTGAAAGTTATTAACAAAAACTAAACACATTTTTATTTTTCTTTGTTTATTTTATTAATCGCAATTTTTATGTGCTAATATGCCACTAAAAACATTTTTCTAGATGTCATTCTGAAGGAAGTGGCGGTCAAAAAGGGTTTTCTGCCTCATCAGGATAAATTTTCATAAACTCCAAAAATGTCTTACGATTTACCATTGTCTATATGGTTTAACTATATTTCGACCAATGAATAGCATTGGACAATTTCCTTTGATTCGTTTAAAGTTTGTACAAAGAAAAAAGTCAATAAACTTCAAAGTAATAACAAAATCTCAATATCTTGATATACAGGGTGTTCATTTAAAAACTTTCCACTCAAGTTATCTTTGAAACGAGACAGATTTGAGAAAATCATGAAACACGTCAAGATATTTGTGAGAAATTTTAAAAGAATGGACGCGCCCCTTTAACCCCCTTAACCTGGGGCCACCACCCCAAAATTCTTAAATAGAGGCGGGTCAGTGATACATCATTTTAAAGCTCTGACAGTACTTTATAACCCTAGAATATAAGTCAATATCTTCACCTATTACAAAATGTAGTAGTACTTTAAAAATTACTACAATACCTGATTTGGATGGCCATATTTCTGAAATAATAAAGTAGATGTACCTAATGTGGTGTTTTCTTAAAGCTCTTTTAAAGGTCTTTTTAATGATGATACTAGTAATAATATACAGGGTAGAAGAAAAAGTACATATTTTTTTATTTAAGAACCCTGTATATTATTTTACCATTAAGATCTTCAAATAAAAAATTTAGAGTACATCTAACTTTATTAGTTTCGAAATGACCATCCAAATCAGGTATTTAGGTAATTTTAAAGTACCGCCATTTTGTAACTCGGTGAAGATATTGACTTCCTTCTAGGGTTATAAAGAATAAGTCAGGGCTTTAAAATGATTATCACTCGACCGCCTTCTCTCAATTTAGAATTCGTTGGTGGCCCTGGTGGTTAAGGGTTAAGTGGCGCCGTCCAGTTTTTGTAAAAAACGTTCCCCCTCAATAAATATCTTGACGTGTTTCGGCGATTTTCTCAAATCTGTCTCGTTTCGAATAACTTGAGTGGAAAGTTTTTAAATGAACACCCTGTATATTACTATATCTGAATCACCCAAGAAACATAAGAAAAATTTAAATCGCTTAATTTAGTAAAATCTGGTAATTTGTTAATTTAGGGAGTTGTTAATTTTATTGAATTTTCTATTTGCTTGTGTTGTTTCATATGTATTTAGAGACAAATATTATAAAAAGTAATCGTAATTTTTTTTTGGTTGTTTGGGGATATACAAACTAGTATAGAGAAAATTTTAAAATTGCACAAAATTTAGTGGCGTAATCTTTTTGTAAGGAATATTTGTTTAGGTGCCAACAAAGCTTCACTGGAGTTTATTCATGTTAGGGCCAAGTATTCCCCATATCAGTGCCAAATTTTATCAAAATTAAATGGGGGATATTTAAGAAAAAACCTATATTTTAAAAAAAGTTTAACAACCTCCATCTTGAATTAGTTTAGGATAACGCTTAATTTAACTCAATTTAAAAACACCCTGTTACATTATAATTATAAATAGATATTGTAAAAAATAATACTAAACAACTCTTTCAGGCAAACATTAAATCGATCTGCAAAGATAATTTCGATTGGCGTAAATGCGGAACCCACGTCGGAACCAAATTTGGAAAGGCATTTCTTTCGCTAAATACGCCACGTACGCCACTTTTTACCCAAAACTATTTGAAACACCAAGAACCATGCTGGTGACGAACGTATCGTACGTTGCAAAACAAGTTGGTAACAGCGTAATGCAGCTACCAACAGAAGGATACGATACCACTACTAATGCCAAGGGAGAAGTGATCGTCAAGTATGAAGATGCAGACTTTTGTCCTCTTTATGTTATTTACTATTCCTAAATAGGCCTTAACACTAGTATATAAAAACAATTATTAGGTAATTTCTTTAATCCGGACACACGCTAATCCGGACATGTAGATTTATTGTTCTTAATTAACCGTAACAGTATTAAAAACATCATTACACTACAACCTCTTTAATCCGGACACATGTTAATCCGAACATCCATTAATCCGGAGATATAGATGCCTCAATGATAATCCGGACGGGCATTAGTAATCCGGATGTCCTTAACAATTTCCGAATCCCTACCACAAGCAAAAGTTTTCTCTTATTTTTTTATGAGTTATTCTTATTAAAAATTGCTATTTTTGCATGTTTAAAAAAGTGTCGGTGGCCATTTGAAAAAGAAACAAGCCTAACTTTGGGCACTCCAGGTCAGTTAAGGAAAAACGCTTGGACCCTTTAATTTTTTAATTTTAGGGAAACCTTTTTCTCCCTTTCACTCCTGTACTACAACCATCTAGCAGATGAGGAAAGAGAGGTCAAGTGACACCTTATTTTGAAGGTCTCATAACCCTGAATACAACTGCCAAGTTTGAAGTCTCTGCTATAATTTCCGTTGATATAACAGTTTGTCGAGATTTTGCTTTTATTTTTTTATTGTATAATATTAAATTACCTGTAAGAGTAAGCTAGTTTCAACTCAGAGGATATGATAAGGGTTAATCGATCTCCAAAATTACATATCCCTTTTTTTGCGAGGTTGCTATTCACCTTAAATTTTGGGAGTGAGTCACACCGTCGCTTAATATCTCATTTTAAAGATCGTTAAACCCTTATCATATCCCCTTAGTTTAAAGTAGCTTGCTCTTACAGGTGATTTAATATTACACATTAAAAAATAAAAATGACAATTGACAGGTTGTTATATCAACGTAAATAATAGCAGAGGCTTTAAACTTGGCACTTGTAATCAAGGTCAAGATACCATTAAAATGAGGCATCTCTCAAACCTTTTTCCATTTAAAATTTTGGGGTGAGTCTCACCCTGCCAAACGGTTGTAGTTCAGAGGGTAAAAGTGGCAAAAAAATGTTTACCCCTAAAATCAAAAATCGACGGTTTTGAGCCCTTTTTCTTAAATGACCTGCAGTTCCCAAAATTAGCTCTGTTTCGTTTTCAAATGGCCATCATCTATTTAATATTTGTTATAATAATCCGGACACACTTTTTGCAATAATTGGCCGGTTAAAAGGGGTTGTACGTTGTTTAATTATTAACGTTAATATAGAAATTAAATTAGTTTGATAGTTATTTAATAGCTTAAATTTACTTTTTTTAATTAGGTACTTTTGATTTTAGTATATCATTTTATTCACAACTGTAATGTTTTTGTTTTATGTTTGCTGTTTAAGAGGGTGTCCATAAAAACATAAAGTAAAAGAAAATTTTTAAGTTTTACTTATTATTTCAATATTTTTATTTTTTAAATGTGCACCTTTGCTTTATTTCTCTATCGTTTATGATATACTATTTGTGACATTTGTTTCATATATCCCATTTATAATTGTTTTGTATTATTCATATATTATATAATTACTGTTTTTTATATTGTTTGAATAAATAAATAAAAAAGACAACATTGGCTCTATTATTATAAAAAAAGAAACACAGCTCCACCACTCTAGCACCAAAGTTTACAGCATTAAATGTAAGTCAAGTCACTGCAGCACGTTTAATTCGACATTAAAATTTGTTAAGTATTATCAAATTTTAAATATAAACTATATTTCTAAACATTCTGTATATGTTTTTTGTTTAAATATTATTATACATATAAATCTTTCTCTTGAATTAGTCTACCTATTAAAAAAACCGCATCACAATCCGTTAGTAATATCCAATTTTAAATGTAAACTATTTTTTTAAACACTCTGTACCCGTTTTTTTTTGATATTATTATACATATAAAATTTTCTCTTGATTCACTCTATCTACTAAAAAAAACCGCATCAAAATCCGCTGAGAATAGTAACGTCAATATCGAATTTTCAATGTAAACTATTTTTAAAACACTCTGTATATGTTTTTTTTCATTTTTGATAATATTATACATATAAACCTTTCTCTTGAATTCACTCTGTCTATTAAAAAAACGCATCAAAATCCGTTGACAATAGTAACGTCAATATCGAATTTTAAATGTAAACTGTGTTTTGAAACTACTCTGTATATGTTTTTTTTCTACATGATTACTACATATATAACCTTCCTCTTGAATCAGTCTACCTATTAAAATAAACCGCATCACAATCCGTTGAGTAATATCGAATTTTAAATGTAAACTATTTTTTTAAACACTCTGTATATGTTTTTTTGGATATTATTATACATATAAACCTTCCTCTTAAATCACTCTATTTATTTAAAAAAACCGCATTAAAATCCATTGAGAATAGTAACGTCAATATCGAATTTTAGTTATAGTTTATCCAAGATAGCCGACCCGTGCCCACTTCGTTGGGCGTTAATGTCTGAACTTTTGTTTAATCATAGTAAAATATAGCTCTATAACACTCCTGAATAGTGTAGCTTTCTGATTGTAAAAGAATTTTTATGATTGGTTCAGTATTTTCGAAGATTAGCGGCTACCAAACAAACCCACAACTCACCAAGTCACAAACTTTACCTCTTATATATTAGTATAGATTTTATGATGCTTATATTTTTTTATTGTTGCAGGTACGTATTACCAAGTGAAATAAAATCATAGTGCAGAAAATTTTTCGTAGTAAGTATCAAAGTACTAAAAATTTTGTAATGACTGGGGTCTTTCAAGTATTACGTAAGCACTATAGGGGGTGTGGTAGGGTCTTGGTTTGCTTATTTTTGATGACATGGGGTGGGAGTTCTGGATTGGGATTTCGCCAGCAGCAGCTTTTAACTGGTTTACCTGTATGGGAACCCACCCTCATAATTGGGCACATTCAGAGCATTCAGCCGTTGGGTAAGCAGACTGTCAAATTAACCCAATAGGTGACTTTATTTTATTAGTTTGACACTTCCGGCTGAGTACTCTGACTGCGCCCATACTTCAAAACAATACACATTTCGGTGGTTTCCACAAGTAGTGAATAGTTTTAAATAGATAAATTCAAGTAACGCAAAATATTTTCGAAAGTTTTTAAAAATCGAAAAAAACGAAGTGTGACAGTAAATTAAATTACAAGCAGAGATCCTACAAGGAATTTTTATATTGTGCTAAAAGAAATGAATTTTGTGTCCTCCATCCTAAGCCTATTTTCTTATTTTTAATGAATACCAATCCATAGAACTCCACAAGTGAGATTTCAGCGTACCCTAAAAATTTTAGTACCTACCGCGACAACAGATGGCGAAAGTAGTACGATGTCGCTTTACTAATACGATTCCCATCAGAAATTGATAGCAGTTGCTGACGAGCAGTCGGCCCGATCAGTTAGAGTGAGGATATACGGAAAATTTAATAAAATAAAATCCCCGGTAAATGGTAGTATCATAAGATTAACGTTATGATTTCAGAATAGGATATATCGATGGGTTTTGACAAAACATCGTAATGACATTCGTCGATTTACGGGAAACGTTTTTTCATTGGCTTTGTTTAGATGAAGATATGTTCTATATTGGTTCGGCGGTTCATTGAATTAATGGTAGTTATTTGGATACACGCCAAAAAATAAATTAATAATTTTACCAAAAAACGAAAAATAAAGCAAGTAAATGAAGGCAAAAATCGACGTTTTGGTGGCAAGTCCAGCCACCGTTGTCAAGATAAGGCTAAATTAAAACAAAAAATTTAAAAATTAACTATTATTTAGGTTTAAATTTAAAATGGATTGGTATTCTTTGTTATTTTAGAATTATAACTGCTGCTTATAATACAAATGATACGTGTGCAAAGTTTCAAAGAAATCGAATAGCTGGAAGTTGGTAAAAATTAGGCTCAAAGATTCCGTTACATGAATAGATAGATAGATAGATGGATATTTACAACCCAAGTTAATAAAAGCGTGTTATGTAAAAAGACGAAATATGTTAAAAGAAAATGCATATACAAATGTTTACGTAAGTATGGGAAGTTAGACTTCGCTTACTTTTTGATGACATGGGGAGGGCTTAATAATTATTGTAATAAATCTGCTTACGTAATACTTGAACGGCCCCCTACGTGGAAGAGTAAAATCCAAAAGAATTAAAATAACTCTTCCAACTTCATTTTTTGTTCTGTTGTTCACCAACGTAACCTAACGATAGAACTTAATTTTATTTTTAAACATTACTATAGTACACCACTGGTCTCTAATGTTTTTGTAGAATAGTTCTAGATTTCGGGAATTACTCGCGAATTTAATGAAATCGAATAGGATTTGTTTTTAAAATCAACGTTGCCAGTTTTACTGAATTTAACACTAATCTAGTGAATTAGTGGCGCGGCCAAGGAAGGGGTTTTGATGTTTAGACACCCCAAGAGTACAAAAGATCAGGGCTGAATTTGAGGGGGCAGGCGATGCAACTGCCCCGGGGCCCCCACAAAGAATTTATGGGTCTCCACCTTTAAAAAAGTGAATAAAAGTTACAGTTACATTTATTGATGAGGAGTTTTTTTGCTCTTCAATTTTTATGGGGCACAAAATACACGGGGGCATCAAAAATTTTAAAGAACCAAAAAAGGTTTTCGCTTTCAAAAACCATTCCGTTTAAGAGATTTTTTTAACATTGTTTCCGTTTTCGTTTAAAAAAATTTTGAACAGCAAAAAAAGGTCATTACTTTCGAATACCCAACGATTCTACTTGTTTTTTTACTATACCCATTCTGTTTTCTCCTTTTCGTTTACTAAGGGGGTTTACATTACCATACGCATTAAAACCATACAAATAAAGGACTTTTCCATACAATTTTCCTTCTTACTCATGCTACGCGGGGTGGTGCAAACCCCCTAACCCCCCCCTTATATATATAATATAAAGCTAAAAATATAATTAGCAATAGTAAAATGAGAACATTTGCAGTTGTAATTATTTGCAGTTAGCGAATTAAAGCAGAAATATTTTATATTTTGGACTAATACAGAGTGTTTCAAAACTCACTACAAAAATATTTTTTTCTCATAAGCATGTGTAAGGTGCATAAAACAAATTTATTATTTTTAATTGTGGCTACTGATCGTTAGTATTGATTTTTTTCGTTAACAATTTTAAGGTAATAGTTCGATATAGCGGTTTTCGCTATTATAAGAGATTTTTCTAAAATTCTTTTTCAGGGCGTTTCTATGGGTCGATTACGACACAAATCTGTGTGCGCGTTTTCCAAAATCCATTTCTATAATTTATTATTAATAAAAACATATTTGCACGACGGTTGGAGTGAACAGGGGTGCTGGGTGGGGACAAAACAGTATAAATCCAACGTCAAACACAAGTAAACATTAATACACTGCACTCGGGGCACATGAAAAATGTAAACTAATTTTGAAAGGTATTAAATTTTTTCGAAAAACTATCCCACACTATGAGATATCTCGTCCGCCATTACATTAAAGAAGGAAAATAGGCGCATTCATTTTGGTCAGCTGATAACATGAAGTTCGTCATTATGAAAATTAGTGTATTCCTTTACCTTGAAGAATCGTTCTGAACCGTTCTCTGAACTGTCAATAGTGTCAAGAACGGTTCTACAACATGAAAAAATGTCAAAAATTTGTAAAAGGAACACTTATGGTGTCGTTCCGGGCGGTTCTGAGGCATAAAGGAATACAGCCAATTGCTGTATTCCTTTAGGGTTTAGAACCGCCCGGAACGACACCAAAAGTGTTCCTTTTAATTGCAGTCTATTGTATTTTTGACAGTTTTGACACTCTTGACAGTTCAAGAACGGTTTAGGGCGGTTCTAGAGCATTAAAGGAATACACCAAATGAGTCTTGATAGAAGCAGCGTTGCCAAACTTCTTATGAAGAATTAACACCAAGGCTATTACGGGGATTATCCACCATTTCCATGAGAAACAATGGTATTTTTTGTAGAAATGGCTCCTTCATTTATGTTTAGGTATTTTCCTTTTTCTCTACAAATTATAATAGGAAGAAGGAATAACTTAATTTTTCATATGAATTTTTCTCCTGTATCTTCCTTTTTAAGCTATTGACACTTTCTCACTTTATTTGGCAACATCGCAAGACATTTACAGTTCTTTTGCAAACTACTTTTTTTATGCAGTGACAGCCATGGCGGGATTGTTGTTCTATTATTTATTTTTAATTTTTTAAACAATTTTTTGGACATTTTTGTAAAACAGAAAGTGCGGTGTGTACTGTGAAATACTGTTTTTGGGCGTTTAATGTAGGATTTCTACTGTTTCGTCCCCACTGAGCACCTCTGTTCACTCCACCGTCCCGTAAATATGTTTTTATTAATAATAAATTATAGAAATGGATTTTGGAAAACGCGCACACAGATTTGTGTCATAATCGACCTATAGAAACGCCCTGAAAAAGAATTTTTCAAAAATCTCTTATAATAGCGAAAACCGCTATATCGAACTATTACCAATTTTAATAATATTATTAATTTTTCTAAAAGAATAGTTGGCGAGAAAATTATTTTAGCGAACATATTTTAGTTATTTTTTTAAATTACGAATAAGGGTGTTATGGAAATACTTTAATATATTGAAATGGGTGACTCCTGGGACAGTGTAGAGACACACTGAGTACTTTTTTGTTTAATTCAAACTTTTTACAATTTGTAAAAATACCTTCTTTTCACCTATCTGCTACGTCCCTGGTTACGTAAATACTATAAACACAGACAGTAGACCTATTTGTTTGCGATGTTGCCAAACGTCCTATTTTATACCCAATAAACGATATAAATACATAATAGAATAAAAAGGTAAAAATGTTATTATATTCTATTTTTTTATAAATTTACTTTAAAAAATTATTAAAAGCCTTATATCAAAATAAATTGTAACAAAAAAATATTTAAATAAAGGTCGATTTACCTTCAATACGGAATATGTTCTAAATTTTGATTCCAAACATGCATTTATTTTTCCGCTGCATACTGTTTCTCACACGCGCAAAAATGTTTTCATTGTTTCTTATTTGCTGAGCCGCTAGTTCCACACGATTTCGCAACTGTTCTAAACTGTTAATGCGGTTCACTATAAACAAACTCTTTCATATAGTTCCCCGGCTTGCCGAGCACTTTTGCTTAGCTTCCCCATAGCACAAAACCATGTCAGTCAACTCGATTGAATTTCGTTGACATTTACGTAAATTAAAACAAAATGCAAAACTTAATAAACGCACAATTTGGTAAATTCTTCGCTAATATTATTTAAGACGCAAACCAGGGCAAGCAGAATTTCGTCTTTCTGTAACCTTGCATAGCATAAGGAAGCCTTCTTATTGGTCAGTTAAATCATGCCGGCTTCCTTGACAACAACAACGCGAATTTGCGATGTTCAGCTGTACAATTGTACTACATCTAGTACATTTAGTATATTTAGTTTTTTTATGTTTATGGCAGTCCATGTTAGTAGCACAAAAGCTAAGTACTAAGTACCGTGGGTGCCAGATTTTTAGATGTTAAACCCATTTAACGACTGAATAATGTTATCCAGAGGGCACCACCATTTTATCGTAGATTTCAAAGCACACAATAGAGGACAATAATATACCGGCATAAAAAAGTTAACCAATTTTATTATCTACTTATGAGCGGCGTAGGCGTTACATTAAATAATAACCTTAAATAACATTTAGAGCTACAACAGCTTTTAGAAGGCTAGGATTTTTTCTTGGCTGGAAAGTACTTTTATTTTCACGAGTACACTCTTTACACTTTCACCATAAACTTCCCTTCTCTTCCGTACCAATGAGATGTACAGTAATATAGCAACACAAAGTAATTGTTTCATGCATTTTGTAACCGTACATCTGAAGAAGCCCCAAAATGTCCACTTCGGCTCCTTTATCCCTAAGGTATGTTAAATATGCCGTCTACTTTTTATACCCACGGTAATAAGTTCCTGAGACATCAAGCTTTTATGAATTATCAAAAGAAAAAACAAACCCTGCACGGTTGCAACGTATTTTTAAAAGGGACCCTTCCCAATTGATTTGATAAAAGCCGTAATTAAACATAGAAAGCACCGGGGTTTTACCAAAGGTGAATTCAATGCAAATATTGTGGCCCACTTTAGCTTTAAATCAAGAATTGTGTGCAAAAAGAGGGTGAATAATGGTGAAAATAAGGTTAGTTTAAATGCCAACTTTGATGATGATTATCTCTGAAACCAAACATTTCCGACTAAAATTTCGTTCAGATTCGTGATCAGCGCCCCAAAAAACCCAACATACCAAATTTGGTTAAAATCGGAGTTGCGGACACTTTCTGTACAATTACCGTAGTTTTTGTACATTTGTCTCATAGGGAATAATCTTTTGTACTCTTTTCTCATGTGAACCAAGATCGTTTGACTAGGTAAGGTTGCCTCGTAAGCCTTGCAACATGGCGGACCATACGTCACATATGTATTTTGCTCATTATTTAATGAAGTTTTTAACAGTGTAGTTTGTGTTTTTTGTCAATATTAAAGAAATACTTTTAAATACTGTTAATTCCAGTTGTTACCGTAACTTCTTTATTTCCTATTAATAAATTATTTAACAATGATTATTCTTTGTTTGCTATGTTGGCGCCAAGGAACCAGCAGTGCGGTACATATGTGACGTAATGAGGCAACCTTACCTAGTCAAACGATCTTGTGTAAACCACCTGTCGTCTGTCAACTCTTAATTTTGATGAAAGAAAAGCGAAATGTAACAAAAACTTTATTTAAAAACGCAGTAAAATTTGTTTTAATAGTGTTTTGCAATAAAAATACCGTTTTGTGTATTTTAATTCAATTCTTTGTGCGCATACGTGTCGCGTCGCAGTGTTTAAAAGTTTGTAAAGTAACTAACCTCCTAAAAGTGTACTTGACTTGTGGAAAAAGTAATGTTTACTTTCATTATACGCCTGAAACAACCTAGTAGCGTAATAAAAGGATAATTTGTGTAATCATTAAGTTTT